>PITA01007351.1:0-92228 GCA_004023965.1 Spilogale gracilis
TAAAACTATCACTATCTTAAAAATGAGCCCATTAGTAAGAGTATAAAGATATTTTCAGCCCATAAAGTCATTATTATCATCTTTGGAACAATTAGTAACTCGTTTAATGTGTTAAAGTGCTTCTTCACTATACATCATCAAATAGCAATGTCTTTTGTGGTGGACATCCAAAACATTAAACCTTGTATAAAATATTAATGTTTAAAGAGATAGTATGACTATTGATTTTTATAAAAATGAAATCATCACTGTGCTATTTGATATAATTTAGTAATAATGAATATCAAGATATTATAATTCAGTTTTCTCATTGCTTCTTCCCTTTTTTAATTTAAAAGAAAAAAAAACTTTTTGATACTTATTCTAGATCGGTCCATTATAAAAAAAAAAAAAAAAAACAAACAAAACAAAACAAAACCTCTTCTAACTTGCTCAGAAGGAACATCACCCCAAGTCCTTGAAGCAATAATCCTTCTGCTGCTGTATCCTGATGGCTGTAGTTTTGGATTGTACTCGGGTGATGTTATGTAAATGATGTGTTGTTTCAAAGTGTCTGCAAAGCATTTTAAACAAAGATAAGCTTGAAGTTGAAGGTTAAATATGAGATTGAACTGAATAGTCTCAGCTGAGAATGAAATGCTGACAACAGCAATACAGAACTATCCTTGGGTTGACCTCAGCAACCTAGGCAGCCTGCAGGCTTATAATGATCTAAATGAGTAAGCAGTTAAAGAGATAAAAATATGCTAACAATTTGGCAATGAACTCTTCAGCAAAATCCTGCGGAATAGTGCATATCACAAAAAAGTCCTGATATCTTTCTATCTGTGAAAATAACATAGATAGTTCCTGCACTTCCCTGTAGATTAGGTTTTGAAAGTTTTGTGTCATTGCTAGATGAAAGAATAATTGCTCAAGTGTTGATGTATATATTGTTTGGGAGAAGAGTTCTCTGTGTGGTTTTTATTATATAATATACCCAGATATATGATATCTTAAGTAATAAGGAAAGTCATCTATAGAGTAGCTACAACACTGAAAAAAATAAAATAAATCATTAAAAATTAAATAAAACAAGTTAATATGTAAATATTTTAACAAAGTAAAGGATATCAAACTGAATAATTATATAGAAATTAGAGAACTAGAGATTATGATGAACAGAAGGCAGTTCTAACCATTGAGCAGTTTATATTTATTTTCCTTGGGGGAGATACAGAGGCACACACACAGTTACTATGTAGATTTTGTATGTACTAATCTTTGGATGTCATAGACTGACTGCATGCAGATAACTCAAATGTAGAAAAGTGTCTGGAAACTGAAACTCCTCCTAATCACTTGTTCTTTTATCTCTAGATCTCTAAGGGAACATGAGGGAGGCATAATATAATGTTTCACAAATTATTTCCATCCTAGCACATGAAGACAAGTTCCAGAACCCCTTGAGACAAAGGGACTGTTCCATAAATGGAAAAAAAAAAAAAAACTTCATTGTGTTTTATTTATGATGAATCCCTACCACAGCCGATAGATGCCTATTATAACTGCAACAGTACTTTTTCAGAGAAGACATATGCAGTGTCAGCTGAGGACATCAACTATTGGAAGAGCAGAACTTGTAAAGAAAGAAGGAAAGGAAGTTGGTGAGGAAGGAAGGGAATAGGGTAAGATCTTTGAGCCCAGGATGAAATGGATGAAAACAGAGCAGAGACTGGATTCCCAGCAACAATACTGGGATTATGTATAGAGGGGGGAAACGCAGCTGAACCTCTAAACTTCCTAATGGATTGTGATTTAGGAAAGGAACTGTTTCTTTTTCTCATACCTAGGTTGATTAACAGACTTCCTATCTCTAACTTTCTTCTTAAACATCCTACAGTTGACCCTTGAGCAAAGCAAATTTGAACTATGAGAGTTCACTTATATGTGGACTTTTACAGTCCAGCACCAATAAATATATTCCCTTTCTTATGATCTTCTTGATAACATTTTCTTTTCTCTACCTCACTACACTGTAAGAATGCACTATAGAACATAGATAATGTAAAAAACAAGTTACAACCATTTCTATTATTGGAAAGGCTTCCAGTCAAGAGTAGGCTATTAATAGTTATGTTCTGGGAGAGCCAAAAATTATACACGGATTTTTGATTGTGTGGGGGTTGGAGGTCAGTGTCCTTAACTCCTGCATTATTCAAGGGTCAACAGGAGTTACTTTATAATTATTAATTTTTTGTTCTTTAAACATAAACTTTTTTTTTTTTTTTACTGATTTTTGACAGTTCGCACAATTCAAATTAAATGTGCAGATTTCCAATATCTCTTTTGGACTTTTCTCTCTGTGTGTTCCTCTGATATTGATATTCCTCTCTAACTGGACAAGTCTCCATTCTTCTTTTCTAGGGTGTTATTCCTGTTCCTTACCAATCAGGTCATTACATTTCCTCTGCACCATTTATGACCATCTATGCTATTCCAGTCTACCTTATTTTTAAAAAGTATTTTTTTTTTCTTATTTGAGAGAGAGAATGAGAGAGTGAGAGAATGAGTGGGAAGAGGAACAGAGGGAGAAGCCGGCTTCCCACTGTACAGGAAGCCTGATGTGGGACTCAATCTCACGACTGTGGGAATATGACCTGAGCCAAAGGTAGATGTTTAATGGACTGAGTTACCCTCCAGTTGACCTCATATCTAACATCCTATTCCTCCTATATTGCTGTGGTTTGTATGTTTATTTCCCCTAGAATGATATATGATATTCCCTTGTATATATATACGCAACTAGGTATAATATCCTTACACTATAAAAATATGTGTATATTATCCTCAAAATGTTATTTAACTGTGTTTAGTTTCTAAACAATATTTTTATTTTATTTGTAAAGTTAATTTACTCTTTAGTTTTCCAAAATTAAAAGCGTTAGATCATAGTAAGAGAAACTAATATTGCTATTGATAATCTTTTCTACAAATTGTTAAATGTTTATCATTTCTATCAACAACTAGGAAACACTGATTAAAAGTTGGACAAGCTTCTGCTGATAACAACTTTCAAGGTTCCATCCCTTAGATATGGCGTATCAATATGTATTAACATACATATAAAAAGAAAAGATTTTACATCTCCCACATAATCCAATTAAAAAAAGAGAAAGAGGACTGAATAGACATTTTTCCAAGGATGACATTCAGATGGCCAACAGACAAATGAAAAGATGCTCATATCACTAACCACCAAAGAAATACATATAAAACCACTATGAGATATCACCTTGCACCTGTCAGAATGACTAGCATCAAAAACACAAGAAATAACAAGTGTTGGTAAAGATGTGGAGAAAAAGGAACCCTCATGCACTGTTGGTGAGAATGTAAGTTGGTGCAGCTGCAGTGGAAGTCAGTATGGAGGGTCCTCAAATAATTAAAAATAGAATTATTATATAATCCAGTAATTCCATTATGGGTATTTATCCAAAGAAAATCAAAACACTAATCTGAAATGATATGTGCATCCCATGTTTGTTGCAGAATTATTTACAATATCAAAGATATAGAAGCAACTCAAGTGTCCATTGGTAGGTGAGTAGATAAAGAAGATGTGGTATGTATATATAATGGAATATTACTCATCCATAAGAATGGGATCTTGTCATTTGTAACAATGTGGATATAGCTGAAGAGTATAATGCTAAGTAAAATAAGTCACACAGAAAAAGACAAAACACATGATTTCACTTGTATGTGGAATTTTAAAAACAAAGGAAATAAACAAAAGAAAAAGGAGACAAAAATTGGACTCTTAAATACAGAGAAGAAACTGGTGATTGCCAGAGGGGAAGTGGATGAGGGTTGGGTAAAATAAAGAGGAAAAAATAAGATTTTAGAGAAGCTATCTTAAACTGAAAGAGAGAGAACTATGTGTCAAAATAGAAATATATGATCTTTAGCAATTTACATATTAATGCAGAATGCAATTCAACTTTCCATTCAAGAATTATTTAAATTTTTTTGAGAATTTGAGAAAATAAAGGAACATGCCTAGACATTACTGGAGATCTTATAATGAAGATTTGAATGATGACCAGTACTTGCCTAAGGAAACATACAATGCAGTTGAGAAATAAAAGAGTTACAAAGATGTTCTGTACTGAACAGTGTAATGTGATATCCTATCAGGGACACTACCTGCTATATCAGTTGACAGGCAAAATGTGAGAAATTTCAGCACTGTAAAATGTGATTTGTGCTGGATTTGGACTGGTAGATAATATACTGATAGGAAGAAAAAAAATATGAGCATGGAATGGGCAGAGGAGAAATAAGAAATAGAAATATAGAGATTAGAAATTTGGAGCATATTTGAGAATAGTTTTCATGTTTGTGCATGAAAAGTTTAGGAATTTAGGAGGAGGGATCACTGTCACTTCAGATAGTAGGAGGGGATGTTAACTTATAATCCATTTATAAGGCATGAAAACTTAGTATTTAATTATTAATTATAAGTGTATAATTATAAAGGTAAGTATAATTTGATCAGAGGGTTTCTTTTTGAAAATGCAATGACCAGTGCTCACAAGCTGAGTGATGTTAGCGGTGGAGAACCTACTGAAAACTAGGTTAGGTTTGCTAAACATGATTAAAGATAATAAGACTATCTTTCCCCTATTTAATTTAGACTACTAAGTGAAACACTACCCAAGTCTAAACACACATAAAAAAATACATGTTCTGACATGACTTTTATATAGACTGCTTTCTAGTCAATGGATAAATTATATGACTTATTTGGAAAATAATTCATGAGTCTTTTTTTTTTAATTTGATTGGATAAAAAGACATTGATACTAAATTTTAGGGTATCTGATGTTAAGAAGATATATTTTGAGCAAGAGAATAATAGACTCTGATATAGGAGCTTCCCTGACACTAACATTGAGGATTTGGTGTTTCAGGTAGCCAGTCTGGCATTCACAGCCACATGTGGTATCCTGCTGTTGAGAACTATTTTCACAGGCCGCCAACATCAGACAAGATCATTTTGGGACCATGATGAAGGGAGATTGAAAACAAGACTGCATCGTAATCTTCACCAAGAATAGACAAGACTAGGTCACTGTGCAAACAAAAGCATCAAACATTCCCCTCTCCTTGCAAATTTGAGAGTCCGCTGTTCCTTCACCAACTGTAATTTTAGCTTCCCTTTATTTCATGCTATATTTTTAGTAATCCTATAAATTGTTCTCTGTGAACTTATATATAAACTGGTTGTGTCTCAGTAGGGAGTGAGGAAAATTCTAGGCCATATATTATACTCTTATATGTGTCTTTAGCGTACAAGTTAGGGAGAAAGCCTCTGTCTTCTTGATTCAGTCTCAACCACTCCATTTACTTCTAACTTCCTGTGTTCTCAGATTCTTAGTGAACTCCACCATAAAAATTACACTTAAGGAAAAAGGTTGGTCAAACAATATTGTGGAAAGAATTGTTCATTGTTCAATTTCTTGGAAGGTATGGATAGTTTCACATTTTGATAATTATAGAAAAGGATGTAGGGTCAGCAAGACTGGATTCTTGGAGTTAATGTGAGTGTTTAGCAAGAGGGGTGATAAGAACAGTTGGGGGCTGAAGTCTTACAAGGGCCACAGTAGACATGTTTACTCCATTGGAATATTCCCCAGTAGATAATTTTCAGGGGCTTCACAGCCCACCTGTTGTTGTTACTGTTAGTGTCTCACCCTGGCTGTTCTCAAGCAGTGCCTTGGTGTTATGTCTATTTTCTCGGATTCTTTCTTACCTTGAGATAGGGAACTTCTAGGGGTAAAAAAGGGTGACAGAAAAGAGCACATCCATCAGACTATACCATGATCGATCCCCTTTCTGTGGTCAGAGCAGACAGTCATTCTTTATGATAATTGCCTCCACATTTGGCTATAGCCATTTTCTGTCTCCTCAAATCTCTCAAGATTTTTTTGTTTTGTTTTGTTTTATTGTCTATATATAATCTATATCTATCATCTATCTACCTATCATATTTCTATCTATCATCATCTATCTGTCATCTATCATCTATCAATTTTTGTATTAATATTAAGTAAAAGCCTCTCCTATTGCTTCCCCGGAACCATGGTTGGCAACAGAAGCCAGCTGATGTTTGCTTTCTTCCCGTGGATTGCCAACTTTTCCAAGTTGATATTTGAGAAATATTTATTGACCCTTTATTTTTCTTTTCTGTATTTTAACAGATATTTGGAAAATCACAGTAATTTCAGTAGGAATATTTATTGATTCCCAAGTCTTTAAAAGCTTGGTACATAATGCTCTATTTTCTTTAGGTCCAGTTTGGAAAAGAATAGAGCACAATCTCATCATTCCACAGCACATTCTCCACAGTTATATATTTGTAAGATCTTTGTTTCTTGGTTACTTTTACACCCTTTTTAAATGATCTACCCATCCAAGAAGCTCCAACTTCTTTTCAGTTTGATTATATTATTCAATCTTCTATTTAGCATTCAAATGTTCACATATGTATATGTGAATCTTTCTCTCACACACATAAGTGTACACACACAACCACTCAAGTAAAGGTAAAAGAAATCTTACTAGAAGTGAATATTAAAATAAATATATAATATACTATATAAATGGATATATGTAAAGCAAAAAATGTAAAACCACATGTGATTAGCTTAGTTATATTTTACATGTTACCCCTATCAAGTAAAATGTTAGTTTTAAATTTTAATCAGATATACAGAATGCAAATGACTTAATTTTTCTAATGTTAACATGCTGACTGGCAGTAACATAATATAATTAATATTATAAGGCTACATATATTGATTAGTTGAAAGTGATTTATATAAAGAAAACTGTGTTATTTACTTCTTGAACACATAGTTACAGGAACATGAGTCATTTCTAATTTTAAGGTCACTATTATTAAGCTTTTTTTGCTAACGATTTCCTATTTGTTTCTCAACAGTATAAGGTATTGCCATTAATTTTAAAATTGGTATTGGAGCCTAGTTATTCTTTTATTTTTCTTATAACATCAAAATCCTCTGAAAATTTCCATATATAATCAATTGCCTTTAAAATATAAGTTAAAAATGTCAGTATTTGGTGTTCATGAAGTATAATTAATGGAAACAAATTAGAAACATTCACGAAATACTCACTAATCTTTAAGATTTTAACACAAGTCTCCTCTAAATATATTTCTGTCATACAACCTTTTACATCTAAAAACAAAAACATATTGAGAAAGAGGAATGAAATAAAAAAAGAAATAGCACCTTAAAATTTAATTAATTAACAAAAATTAAATAATCAAACACAAAAGCAATAAATTGTTCCAAGTGGTACATTTTTAAAATTAAAAAAAGTTATTTCATGAAATTAAATATTTGGAAGAACATAAATAATGTGCATTGTTTAAACATCTCTGTATTTACCTCAACCAGATTTGTTACATAGTTTTCATCACAGTTTAAAAATTTCTCCAGATTTAAGTGTCAAAATATTAGGTCCCCAAATTTGTAGCATAATCATATATCATATTATTCTAGAAGAGAAAATGTCCTCATATTAGGGATAGTTGCTTACAGTTTGAATACTTTATAGTAAATTTTTATATGAAGCAACAGTACCATTTCTTTCATTCAGGGAAATAAAATATTTTTTTCTGAAATATAGTAGGGTAAAAATATATGGAAATGTTAGGATCAAATGAGGTAGTATAGATTTCCAAGATCATAAAATCTATGAAGACAAGAAACAACTGATTTAACTCCCAAGGTATTAACTCACAGACCTCATTATTCATTTATGTGTGACATTAAAACAAATTCTTGAATAAACACTGTAACGTACTTTTTCTAGGGAAAATCTTAAATTGGTCATAATAAAAGTGAATCTTTTATTGGTAGTTGGATTATTCTGGCAATCACCATATATTAACTATTAGATCACATACTGAATGGTATTCTACTTACCTTTGTTTCATTTCATTAATTATAAGGGAATATTTATCAATATCTTAAATATTGGTTTAAAACTACAAAGAACATTAAGATGATTGAGTCAGGATTGTTTTGCTTCTATAAAGAGTTCCAAAAGAAATACATTCTGTTTGATCTGCTTGGAATTATTAGAAATAATTTTAGAAAATAATTTTGTAAGTTCCAGGTAACTAGACATTTAAATTGCAAGAGTAGTAACAGCAACATTCTAAATTTTACTTCTATACATATTTCCCATTTGACAATCCTATTCCCATTAAATTAACTAATCACTTTCCTGGAGTGAGAATTTCATGCTTCAGATAGGGGTTGATTTAAGATTAGCATTCCTGCTAGTTGGTCACTTGCTCATCATTAGAGTTCAAGAGCTGTGGCTGCTCAGATGAATGAACACTGTAAAGAATTTTGAATATTTTAAATGCATGGTTTGTTTCCCTGCTCTCCATGTGTTTGAAATTGCCTAGTATGCTTATATGTTTTTATTTGTGCCATTCTTATATACTATTACTGAATACACTTAGAAAAAATATAATCAAAACTATTTTGACCAAAATTTAATTTAAAATTAGAACATGGATCCTCTAGCCTTATTTTGCTCTTACTTTCAAAAATAAATATATTTTTGAAAATGTGTTTGTAAGTTAGGTAACGAAAAATGTGGCATTACTAGGTATATATCAGGAAATTACTTTTCTGGAAATTAACCTGAGAAGTCATCTACACTCCCTCTTTTCCCATTAACAATAAATACTTAAATCATCTAAGACAAACAAAATTTAAAACCCTCAGTAAAGGAAATGTATATAAATTATTTAACCATTGCAGTCCTCCATATAATTATCTTAGTGTTTTAAGACATAAAGATAAAAATATTTATTTTTTTATTTTTTTAAGATAAAAAAATTTTTAAAGATTTTATTTATTTATTTGACAGAGAGAGAGAACACAGTAGGCAGAGAGGCAAGTAGAGAGAGTGGAGGAAACAGGCTCCCCAACGAGCAGAGAGCCCGAAGCGGGCCTTGATCCCAGGACCCCACGATCACAACCAGAGCCAAAGGCAGAGGCTTTAATCCACTGAGCCACCCAGGTGCCCAAGATGAAAATATTTTTATAAAAGATTCATCAGAGGTTATATTAATGTATATTTCTCAATATCCTAAATATTCATATTGGACTAAAATTATCTAAACAATAAAGAAATTCTGGCATCTGCCTTCCTAACTTCCTGCTAAGAGGAGAATTTACAAAACCATATTAACTCAAGCCACTGGAGTATTGTATGGCACGCTTATGGGTCTACATACACCAACGTGTGATAATAAGTTATCTACTTCCCAGGAAGGCTATATGTATTTGTCTTCCTGCCTAAGTACCTAGGTAATTCACAGTGAAGAAATTTGCAGTAATGCTGCTTTCATTTTTCTAATTATTTTAAAGTAGTAGTTGTTACGTAATTACATAGTAGTCATTTAAATCTCAGAAAACCAAAGAAAACATCAAGTAGTAAATTCTGAGATGGAATTAGAATGACAGTGATGAGTCCCATTGTGGTAAAATTAAGGCATATGGTCTACAGAAGCAAAGGCACATTTTGAAGCATCTATTCTACTGGGTGATGTAAAAAAAAAAAAAGAAATGCTATAAATGGATTTTTAATATGTTATCATGACCTAAAAGTTATTTACTCTAAACTATATTGTAATTATTAGTTGTATATGCAATAATTTGAAAATGTAAAATTATCTCCAAAAGCCCAGATAAACTTGAGATCATTTTCTCAAATATAAATTAGGCAGTTGAATCACAAAATGATTGGCATTGTAGGCAAAATTTATTTCAAAAAGCAAAACACAGGAAGTAAAGTCATAGTCATTGCCTGTGTTATTTCTTATACTTATAGGAGGTGAGAGCATAAGCCCCCTACATACAAAAAATACGTTTCTGTTTTTTACGAGTGTACACGGATAGAACAAATCTGCTTAAAATAACTGAAACCATACCAGTCCCTCAACCCAATTTTCCAGCCCCCCAAATCAAGAAAAACATGTCATGTTTGTACTTTAGTGTTATATTATGAACTGAATTATGTTCCCCCCCCCAAAATAAATTGATGTTCTAATTCAGAAAGTGACCTTATTTGGAAATAAGGGTCTTTATAGAGGTAATCAAGTTAAAATGAGGTCATTAGGATGCATCCTAATCTAACATAACCAGTGTCCTATAAAATGGGGAATTTGGACATTGAGACAAGACATGAAAAGAGAGAAGACAATATGATGACACACACGAAGAAAATGGTCATATACCTGGAGCAATGCTTCTACAAGCCAGGGAACTCCAGAAGCTAGAAAAAGCAAGGCAGTGTTCTCCCTGGAAGCCATAAGCAAGAATGTGGGTCTACCGACACTTTGCTTTGGGGCTTCTGTTCTCCAGACGGTGAGATAGTGTATTCCTGTTATTTTAAGTCACCTACATTTTGGTACTTTGTTTCAGCAGCCCTAGAAAGCTCTTAATTTTGTATATCCTGTGGATCTCAGCATAGATCAATGGGGTAAACATAGTCCAGCTTGAGAAATACTCACCCAAATGGATTAGTCAGGGACGGTATATAAAAGAGAGGGTAAAGCAGGAAAAAGAGAAGAAACAGACAATATAATGCTTCACAAAAGAACACCTGTAGAACTTCAAGAGTAAAAGGAATATAATCCATCAAAATAGGCTAAGAAATAATGTTCAGATATGTAAAACAAACATAGATTATATTTGTTGAAAGAAAGGGTAGAAGTGGAAGTGAATATGCTGAACCATGAGAAATAACAAAAAGAGAATCTGTTATTATTCATTCAGCTGTGGTTCTAAGACCAGTACACATACATTTCTTTACTTGAATCTTGTTATTTTACCTCATTTTTAAAATGAATATGATTAATAGCCATTAATGATATCATTAATATGTTCAAAATGTATTTGTTTCTTTTTACTCTTTTTAAAATATACTTATATCACACATTAATCATTATTTCAAAGTACTACTTACTTCCAAATTTCAGACTCTCCTAAGTTTTCTAGATGCTACAGTAGTCCAAAAAACCTGAACCTAAGTGTTTCCAATAATAGATAAGTTGAAAATGTCAGCAATGTAGGAAGAACTAGATGACGTATTTTAAATTGAAGAAGAAAACTGAGAGAGAGAGAGGCAAACCATGAAAGAGACACTTAACTATAGAGAACACTGAACTTTGAAGACATTTTACATTCCCTAGATATGGAAATGTTAAGAAAATACAGGATTAAGACTAATGAGGGAGAAGAAGGAAGAAGAGAAGAAAGCCTTTATTATACTTAAGCCTGATATGCAGAGGTAAATAGACTCCAGTTTGTTAGAGCTGACAGTATAGTAGAGGGCTACAAAACAACTAGTGTGCCATTATATATGGGGACCAACCCTGCCAGATGGTGGCTCAGATAGGAAAGGGAGCAGGGTACCACATTGTCTGGATCTTTTCTCCCATCTCCCATTAGCTGAGCATAACCACATCCAGAGGCAAGGTAGCTCAACATCATGGAATTCAATCCTCTGGATATCAGTATCAAGAAGGGTTAAAAGTGAATTGGATGGTGAAAACAGAATAAATGGAGTAAATAAATATATCACAAAAGATTATCTTTTTCAGCATAAATAAATAAGCAAGTGTGCTAGCTTTATGAATTGCTCAGAATAAAAGGTATGTGTAATCTATTTGACTATTCATTATGTAAATAGAGTATGATATTTTGAAAGGGACAGGTGAAAAAGCAATAGTAAAATATAGCCCTGATCTTTAAAGAATACTTTGAATTTAAATGTTTTATATAAGGTACATTTAAACCTAACTTTGTGTTAAGAAAAATTTTAACAGATGTAGTGCCTGGGTAGCTCAGTCAATTGAGCATCTGACTCTTGGTTTTGCTGGACATGATCTCAGGGTTGTGAGATAAAATCATGTGGGTAAGTCTCCACAATCAGAAGGGAGTCTGCTTGAGATTCTCTCTCTTCCTCTGCCCCTCCTGCTCCTGTTCTCCCTCTCTCTCTCTCTCAACCTCTCTCTTTCAAATAAATAAATTCTAAAGAAAGAAAAAATTTAATAGAAAATGCTTAAATTTTAACTGGAAGTTAATTCTAATACAATTTATATTAATATTATTTATTTATGCTATTAATTAATCAAGTATACCTTTATTTAATATACATATGATAAGAAATTTTAGTCCTACTTACCACTTTTAGGTTTTCCTTCACTTAATTTCTAGAAATGTACACTGAATAAATTCAAAACAGATTTAAGAATTTAAAAAAAAATTTAAAAAATTATTTATTTATTTATTTAAAAGAGAGAGAGAGAGAGTGAGAGAGAGCATGAGAGGGGAGAAGGTCAAGCCATAAGGAAAAGCATACTTCCTGCAGAGCTGAGAGCCCATATGGAACTCAATTCCAGAACTCTGGGATCATGACCTGAGCCAAAGGCAGTTGCTTAACCAACTGAACCACCCAGTTGCCCCTAAAAAAAAACAAAAAACAAAAAAAAACAAGTAAACAAACAAAAAAACTTAAGAAAATTTCAGTAGATTCGTATTAAAAATGAAATATTGGGGCGCCTAGGTGGCTCAGTTGGTTGAGCGACTGCCTTCGGCTCAGGTCATGATCCCGGAGACCCAGGATCGAGTCCCATATCGGGCTTCCTGCTCGGTGGGAAGCCTGCTTCTCCCTCTCTCACTCCCCCTGCTTGTGTGCCCTCTTTGGCTGTGTTTCTCTCTGTCAAATAAATAAAATCTTTAAAAAAAATGAAATGTTATCACATACTGTTGAAACTATGGCTAGCATGGAAGAGCAAAATATCATATTAAAAGCTTGACCACCATAAGGTATTTTAGTTATAAGTTGAATAAAAATAGTTCAGATTTCTGGCACTACAAATTTAGGGAAAATACCTAAGTTATACATTAGCATGAAATATATTTGTAATACATTTTACCTCTGTTATTCCTTTGAAACTGGATTCACTCAGTCTTTTTTTTTTTTTCAAGTATTTACATTCCAGTTAGTTAACATACAGTATAATATTAGTTGCAGGATAGACAGGATAGAATTTAGTGATTCAACACTTAAATACAACACTGGTGCTCATCACAAGTGCCCTCCTTAATCTGCATCACCTCTGTAACCCATATTCCCACCCACCTCTCCTCTGGTAACCATCCTTTTGTTCTCTACAATTAAGAGACTGTTTCTTGGTTTTCCTCTCCCCATGCCCAAGTTCATTAATTTTGTTTCTAAAATTCCATATATGTTATTCAATCTTTAAAGAGGTATTTATGCATAGTTTTAGTGGTTTTGTTCATGATCTATTTCATGATTGTAAATGCCATCCTTAATAATATATAGGTTATATAGTCAATATTTTTTAATATGTTATTTCTGTTGAAACCATAAAGTTGTTGCTGCTCTTCTAATAATCTTCCCCCATTCAATGTTTGAGAAGTCAAGCCATTCTTTCTTATTCCATCTTCCTCTCCTTGTTTATGAATAATTATTTTCTTTACATTTGAAATATTTAAACATAACATATGTCTATGTTACTATTCTATTACTTTAATGAGAGAGTGCTCCCTTCATAATGCTGGAACATGCCTCTGTGTGTTATTAAGGAAGGACTGTTGGACTTCAGTGCAACTTTTTCAATTCTTAATTCTTCCAATCTACACTTGTGAGGATAGGAGATTCCTGTGACTGGGGGAAGATTACTAGAAGAAGAGCAACAACTTCAGTGGATAAAGCTCACTTAGCGTAACCCATGAATGTAGTGAGAAGGACTTCCTCACAGACATTATTTCATTCCAATTAATTTCCTCTTGACATATTCCTAGAGTCCCAAACTCATTGGCTTGGATCTAGTATAAATAAAGTACTTCCAGATGAATGAACAATTAAGTGTATCAATATTGTAAAGCCATCATTTATCCAAATGTTTATCTTTTAACAGAACTTTGCTGGTATTAAGAAAATGTGTACATTTATATGTAAGCTCATTTTTTACTGATCCAGCTACTCAAGAACAATTCTTGGGGCACCTGGATGGCTCAGTTGGTTGGGCGACTGCCTTCAGTTCAGGTCATGATCCCAGAGACCCGGGATCGAGCCCCGCATCAGGCTCCCTGCTCGGCGGGAGGTCTGCTTCTCCCTCTCTCGCTCCCCTTGCTTGTGTTCCCTCTCTCACTGTGTTTCTCTCTGTCAAATAAGTAAATTTTAAAAATCTTTAAAAAAAGAACAATTCTTATTAAAGGAAGGATTATACCAGTGGGATAGTCATTTATTATTTAAGAACAGTAGAACTTAATGATAGACCATGAATAGAAAGGAAGTCTCCATAGACAAAGGAGGGAGGACAAAAAGAGGACATGCATTTTTCATATTTCAGTATTTTTTATCTATAAAATGTCATTAATAATAATTTTGAGAATATTATATGATACAATACATGTAACCATTTTATAATAGTGGCTACACTTTTCTTATTGTGGTTTTGCTCATATTACAGACTTTTCTTTTTTTTTCATATTACAGACATTTCTAGTAGAAAATAAAGCTTCCCACAACATAACTTTTCTTCAGTAAATAATAACATAAAATGTCTTCCAAATTATTAGCTATAATTTATTTTTTTTCAGTTTAAGTAAAATATGTTGCATTGAAATGTAAAAACAGATTCATCCTATCTTGAAACCACATTATTTATAATACAAATTAAATGCAATTGAAGAATCCTGGGACTAAGATCCCAGAAAGAAAGAACCCAAGAAACCCAAGATATCCCAAATCAACATTTTAGGGGCACTTTTTTCAAAATTCAGAGGCAGTGACTGAGACACTGAGGAGTAAAGGGTATTTTAATAGATTCATTCAAGGCAAAATTATAGATCAAGGACTACCAAAGAGGAAGAGTCCTTCCAAGCTTCAATGTAAATTTGAAAGAGAACATCCTTCCTATTTCAATTAAGCCCAGTTTCAAGAGAATAGAATCCCTGACTAGATTAAATTAGTCTGGGATTGCAACTGTATCTGAGTGGCTCTCATATTTTCAGGATTTAGGACATCTTTTATACTCTTATTGAGGACTCTAAAGAGTTTGGTTATGCAATTAATATTTTGAAATTTATCATATTAGAAATTACAGTAGAATTTTTTTAAAAGATCTTATTTATTTGACAGAGAGAAACACAGCCAGAGAGGGAACACAAGCAGGGGAAGTGAGAGAGGGAGAAGCAGGCTTCCTGCTGAGCAGGGAGCCCTATGTGGGACTCGATTCCGGCTCTCCGAGATCATGACCTGAGCCAAAGGCAGTCACTTAACCAACTGAGCCACCCAGGCGCCCCTACAGTATATATTTTTTTAAATGTAGTTACTAATATGCTTATGCATAACAAAACTCTAAAATACATTGGCATAAATTACATACATTATGAAATAGGCATTTTCAAAAATGTAATTGAGAAGCACTTCATTGTTTTATATTTGTTAAAATATCTTTAGAGTTTGGTGTAATGGAAGTCTGCTAGACTATCATATTTGCTTCTGCATTTGATTTGTTGTAGAAACACAAGTCAAATAACTTCAGGAAATGTCACTGTGTACTCATGAGAGAAAGAGTTAAAAAGAGCCAAATACCATATTGTGAAAATCATTTTGGCACAGTAGCCTTCCTGACAGTTCTATGGATTTCCACGTTGCCAACCACATTTTGAGAACCTTGTTCTAACTTAACAGCCTGACAGGAACAAATACGCTAATTCTCAAGAGCAATATTTCTCATTTTTTTCTTCATTATCATTCTTCTAAGTACTGTTTTTTTTTTTTAAATATATTGTTACTAGTGACACTTCCCTTATGAAATTAATAACTAAGGAAAAAGATTTTGTCAGGTAGGTTTGAGCTTTGAAGAGACACAACTACTTGTAATGTCCAAGGGATTTTTTTTTTTATATACTTCAAGTTAGATTCTATGCTCTAGATAAGGCCAATGTAATTCCAAGTCTAAGATTATGCCTACAATTTTTTGAATTATAAAATATGATTGGAAGACAGATGGCAGTGATGATGATGATAGTGATAAATTAAAGATCCTAGATAGAGAGGTAAAAATATAGATAGAAAAAAGAGAAATGGATGTATAGAATACCCAGTTAATGAAACAATCATACTTTCAAAGGTATGGACATTAAAAGTATAGAAATTAGTTTTTTTTTAATAATACAAGACAATGCTGTGGGTTTTCATAGAAAGATAAAAGCTATAAAACTAAACAAAATTACTTCTACTTATAAATATGATTTACAGACTATTGAGGTATAATTAAACAAAAATACATATGTTTAGGGATGCCTAGGTGTGTCAGTCTAAGTGTCTGCCTTCAGCTCAGGTCATGATCTCAGGGTCCTCGGATCAAGTCCCAATTAAGGCTCCTTGTTCAGTAGAAAGCCTGCTTTTCCCTCTGCCTGCCTCTCCTCCTGCTTGTGCTCCCACATTCTCTCTCTGGCAAATGGATAAATAAAACTTAAAAAAAATACGTTTATTTAATGCATACAATTTAATGAGTTTGGGTATATACACTCTTATGATACCATTAATATAATAAGGACAATAAACATATCCAATGTCTCCAAAAGTTTCTGTATGTCCCTTTGTGTGTTTGTGCGTGTATGTGTGTGTTAAAAACACTTAACATGATGCAACTGTAAACGGGATTGGTTCCTTAATTTCTTTTTGCTGCTTCATTATTAGTGTATAGGAATGTAACATAATTCTGTATGTTGATCTTGTGTCCTGGGCTTTACCAAATTTGTTTATGAGTTCTAGCTCATTGTCTTTGGTGGAGTGTTTTGGGTTTTCAGTATGGAGTATCATGTCATCTGAAAATAGTGCAAGTTTTACTTATTCATTGCTGATTTAGATGCCTAGGAATAAATCTAACCATAGAGGTATAAGATCTCTGCTCTGAAAACTATAAAACACTCATGAAAGAAATTGAATGTGAAACAAAGAAATGGAAAGAAATTCCATGCTCATAGATTAGAATATCAATTATTGTTAAATGTCTATACTACTCAAAGCAATCTACAATTTAATGCAATCCCTATCAAATACTACCAGCATTTTTCACAGAGCTAGAACAAGCAATCCTAAAATTTGTATGAATCCACAAAAGACCCTGAATAGTCAAAACAACATTGAAAAAGAGAAGCAAAGGTGGAGACATCATAATTCCAGACTTCAAGTTGAATTAGAAAGCTGTAGTGATCAAAACTGGCACTGGCACAAAACTGTGGTACTGGCACAAAAATTGACAAATAGATCAATGGAACATAACAGAAAACCTAGAAATGAAACCATAACTATGTGGCCAGTTAATCAAACAAAGCAGGAGAGAAAATCAAATGGGCAAACAATAGTCTCTTCAATAAATGATGTTGGGACAAATGGACAATTACATGCAAAAGAACGAAACAGGACCACTTTCTTAAGCCAAATACAAAAATAAATTCAAAATGAATAAAAATATCTAAATGTGAGACAAGAAACCATCAAAATCCAAGAGGAGAGCATAGGCAATAACCCATATGATATCAGCTATACCAATTTCTTTCTAAATATGTCTCCTGAAGCAAGGGAAACAGAAATAAAAATGAACTATTAATGTTTCATTAAATTAAAAATCCTTTTCAAAGTGAAGGAAATAATTGATAAAATTACAGAATGGGAGAATATATTTGTAAATGACATATCTGATAAAAGGTTAATATCTAAAATATAGAAAAAAAATTATAAAACTTGGGTGCCTGGGTGGCTCAGTGGGTCAAAGCCTCTGCCTTCAGTTCAGGTCATGATCTTAGGGTCCTGGGGTCGAGGCCCATATCAGACTCTCTGCTTGGCAGGAAGCCTGCTTCCTCCTCTCTCTCTCTGCCTGCCTCTCTGCCTACTTGTGATCTCTCTCTGTCAAATAAATAAATAAAATCTTTAAAGTTGTAAGTTTAAAAAAAAAACCCTCAATACCCCAAATAAATAATTTAAAAAATGGGCAGAACACATAAATAGACATTTTCCCAAAGAACACACCCAGATGGCCAGCATGAAAATACACTCAACATCACTCATTATTAGGGAAATACAAATCAAAATTACAATGAGATATTACCTCACAACTGCCAAAATGGCTAAAATCAATGCACAAGAAAAAACATGTGTTGGTGAGGATGTGGAGAAAGAGAAATGCAAACTGGTGCAGTCACTCTGAAAACCAATATGGAGGATCCCCAAAAAGTTAAAATTAGAACTACCCGATACTCCAGCAATCTACTAAGTGTTAACCCAAAAATGCAAAGATACTAATTCAAAATGATACATGCATCCTGATGTTTAGAACAGCATTATCTACAATAGCCAAATTATGGCAATAGCCCAGTATCCATTGGCTAATGAATGGATAAAGAAGAAATGATACATATATGCATGAAAATAATATAGAATAAAAAGGAATGAGATCTTGTCATTTGCCATGACATGAATGGAGTTAGAGAGTGTGGTAAGCAAAATAAGTCAGTCAGAGAAAAACAAATACCATATGATTTCCCTCATATGTGGAATTTAAGAAGCAAAACAGCTGAGTAAAGGAGAGAAAGAGAGAGAGGCAAATAAAGAAGCCAAGTTTATTTTTTTAAGATTTATTTATTTATTTTAGAGAAATAAAAACACAAGTAGGAAGGACAGAGGGAGAGGGAGAGAGAATATGAAGCAGACTCCATGCTGTGTGGAGCCTGATGTGGGGTTCATTCTCATGACTCTGAGATCAGAAAAGTCAGAGCTAAAACCAAGAGTCAGAGCTTAATGACTGCATCACCCAGGCACCCCAAGAACCTAACTCTTAACTATAGAGAACAAACTGATGGTTTCAGATGGAAGGTGAAGGGAAGGTATGGGCTAAATAAGTGATAGGGATTAAGAAATATACTTACTGTGATGAGCCCATGGTATTTCACGGAAGTAAATCATGATATTGTACCCCTGAAACTAATATTATATTGCATGTTAACAAACTGGAATTTAAATAAAAACTTAAAAAAAACCAACACTTAGCATGAGATCTACTTTCTTAACAAATTTTTAAGTTAACCATACCTTATTTACTATAGGAACTATATTATATAGAAGGTGTTTAGATTCTATTCATTTTGTATAATTATGACTTTATGCCATTAAGCAACAACTTACCACTTCTCTCCTCCTCCCATCCCCTAGCAACTATTATTCTATTTTTTGCTTCTTTAAGTTTATACTATTTTATATACTTCATATAATTGAAATTATGCAATATTTGTCCATCTGAAACTGATTTATTCCACTAATGTCTTGCAGATCCAATCCATGTTTTTGGAAATAGCAGAATATTTTTATTTATTATAAATAAATAAAACTACTTTTATTTTTATTTTTTAAATTCCTTTTAGAATTTACTTCTTTTAAAGGGGTGAATCATATTCAATTTTACAGTTATATCACATTTTCTTTAGCCATTTGTTGACAAACATTTTTGTTTGTCATGTTTGTCTATCTTGAATACATTGTGAATAATGCTGGAATGAACATGGTCATAAAGATATCTCTTTGAGATCTGATTTTTAATCATTTTGGATATATACTCAAGAGTAAGGTTGCTGTATTATATTGTAGCTTTATTTTAATTTCTGAGGAACTTCCATACTGTTTTCATGAATATTACCAAAAACAAACAAAAACAAACAAACAAAAAAAAACAAAAACAGGCAACAAAAACAAAAATAGACAAGACAATTGGAACTGAATGAAACTAAAAAAGTTTCTGTATGGCAAAGGAGCAAATCAACAGTGACAAAGTGACCTATAGAATGGGAGAAAATATTCATAAACCATGTATCTGATAAAGGGTTAATTATCAAAATATGAAAGAGCTCCTACAAGTCAATACCAAAATAGCAGTAATAGTAATAATCCAATTAAAAAATGAGCCAAAGACTTGGACAGATGTTTCTCCAAAGATATATAAATGATCAATGGAAATATTAAATGGTGCTCAACCAGGGGAAAGCAGATTAAAATCACGATGAGATATCACCTCATACATGTTAGGATGACTGTTGTGAAATAGGAAGGAAGGGAAGGAATAGGAAGTGAGGAAAAGAGGGAGGGAGAGAGAAAAGGACAAAAGAAAGAGAGAGAAAGTGTTGGCAGGGATATGGAAAATTGGAGTTCATGTACACTGTTGGTGGGAATATAAAATAGTACATACACTGAGACACACTTTTTTTCAAAACCTGCTTTCTCCTCCTTCTCTGTCACAGATTCATAGAAATTGCAAAAAATATGCAGGATATATACTTTCACCCATTGTCCCTAAATGGTAACATCTTACATATTTATAAATCAGTATAACCAGGAAATTGCCATTGGTACAATCCTCAGAAGTTATTAGATTTCACAACTTTATATGCAATCATTTATAAACACAGTGTGTGTATATAATCCTACATAATTTTATAACACATGTCAATTGATGAAACCACCACTACAATCAAGATACAAAGAAGGCTCTTTTACAGAAGGCTCTCTTACTTCCATTTTATTGTCACTTCTTCCCATCCCCCATTCCTAATTTCTGGCAATGACTAATCCCCACATTTTTAATTTCAAAATGTTATATAAAAGGAATCAAACAATATATATACTTACAAGATTAGCTTTTTTCACTCAGTGCAATTCCCTTGAATTAACATTGATTTTTTGAAAATTTTAGTTTTTCTTCTGGTACTTGCCAAACCATTACATGATGCAAAAGGTTGAGAATTAAAGTTTTATCCAGGAAGAATGTTGAAGAGGGAGTAAATAAAGCTGCAGGGTATTTTGTGTTCTAATGAAGACAGACAAAATTAGATTCTAGGAGGAATAAGACCTTGATGGGAAGTAGTGGATAAGAATAGCCTCATACCTGGTTTTCCTCTCCAGATCTTTGATGAATTTCATGGGTTGGAAGAAGCAGCAACCAAATAGAGAGATTCTGAAATTAGAGCAAGTAGTTGTCAGTCAGTAGTCTAACCATTCTGAAGAAACAAGTAGTGAAATTCAATGTTATGGAGATGTGATAAGACTGCAGATAATAACTATACAAACCTTTTTTATGAAAGCTATAGATCTATGTTTAGAGAAATGGCCAGAAAGACGTGAACAGACTTACCAAAACTACAATATATGTTTTAATAAATTCTATTCCGAATCAAATCAAGATAATCAGTCTTCACTTTATCTGCATAACAAAAGAAAAATGAGAATACATATAATTTTCAGGGGCACCTAGGTGGCTTAGTCAGTAAAGCATTCTACTCTTGCTTTAAATAAATAAATAAATAAATAAATAAATAAATAAATAAATAAACAAACAAATAAATAAATAAAACAAAAAGTGTGTGTGTATAATTTTCAACATTCATTAAAATAAAACACTAGGTACACAAAGAGCAAAATACCATATTCCTCAAAAACAAAAGAAATAAAGCAGACCTACAATTGAGATAGATTTTGGAGTTAGCAGATAAGATCATAATGTGTTTAATATGATTCAATTAAGAGTAATGATAGCAATCATAGAAGTGATTTAATTAATGAAAACTCAGAATGTTGAAAAAAGTTTTTACTAGATAATTATAATCTATATAAAAAGGGAAATTGTAGGGCGCCTGGGTGGCTTAGTAGGTTAAGGCCTCTGCCTTCAGCTCAGGTCATGATCTCAGGGTCCTGGGATAGAGGTTCACATCGGGCTCTCTGCTCAGTGGGGAGCCTGCTTCTTCCTCTCTCTCTCTCTGTCTGCCTCTCTGCCTACTTGTGTTCTCTCTCTGTGTGTGTCAAATAAATAAATAAACCTTAAAAAAAAGGGAAATTGTAGACTCAAAAATATGAGAGTGGAAATTAAAATTTTAAGATTTTCCTGGTGATGGGTATTAAGGAGGGCATTGATTGCATGGGGCACTGGGTGTTATATACAGATGTGGAATATAGAGATGTGGAACTCTACATCAAAAACAAATTATGTGTTGTATGGTGACTAACATAACAATAAAAAATAAAGTAAATAAAATTGTAAAGATTTTCAAAGCAAGTTATATACAGCAGAAGAGATTCATAAGATGCGATAAACTGCTTGTTATATTGAAGAAGAAAAATTCTCCATTACCTTTATTATGATCTTTCATTTGCAAACATGTCAGCCTTATCATTACATTTACATTTTCAATGCCTTTAGTGGCTTTTCCTATATCTATTTTTATGTATTTTGTCATTTTTTATTGAGAATAGAAAATAGAAAATAAAATAAAAATAGAAAATAAATAGAAAATAGACTTGAATATTGTTTTATTATTTTCTGTACAACCATGCAAAATCAGTGAGTTTATCTCAAAATCATCTAATGAATATTATTAAGAAAATGTTCTAATCATTTATATATAATGGATGATCTTTCCTTATACTTCATCAATTGTTCAAAATAGCTTAATGTTATTTTCACATTCTTATCCATGTTTTTTCCTCTTTTTTTCCCCCTCTTTCTTCTAGTTAACAAGTTATCACTAAGACTTTCATATTCACACACTTTTTTCTTTATCAATCTGTTATCTATAATTTCTATGAAGCTATTATTTTACAATTTCTTTTTATTGAACTCTTGGGATGAACTTTGACATCTTTTTTTTTTTTGGTCTGGGATATATCTTTATTTGCTTACTTAGGAATAAGAAGTAGATATGATTATTTTCTTTTCTGGGCCAGCATTAATCTTGTTTTGGCACACAATTGGTATTTGAGTGATTATGGGTGAAACCATAGGTTCAAAATAATTTTTGCTATCCTTAAAAATGTAACTAATTTCTCTCAAAATGCAATATTATTGATAATTTTTTCAAGCCTAATATCTTTTAACTGAGATATCATACTAATACCACCAACTAGCACCTGGTGCTTTTTAAGGTTAAAAAAAATCTTTGATGATCTGAAATGTCACAGTGATATATCTGAGTATTTTTTTCATTCCTATTCCTAAACATTATTGATTTAACAGTATTTTTGCTTTCTAAATCTTACTATATTTACAGCCTTATAATGGTTTCTGTATTTGAACACTTCTTTGATATTCCTACCTCTTGATATTTTTTTCTTCAATCAGTGCTTTTACTTCAAATTTCCTTCTAATCATTCTGTTCTTGTCTTTATTTTAAGTATAGCGTCTTCACTGTGTGTATTTTACATTATGTTTAATTAAATATCAGCAGAATACTAAAAATTCTATAAGTGCACAAAGAAATATAAAGATATATTGTGTCTTTAAGTAGGAAGTTTCAACATCATAAAATATAGTCTTTCTAAGTTAATGTATGTATTGACTTAGTTTCAGTGAATATCATAGTTTTATGTTTAGAACTAGACAAAATGGCTATAGAATTTGGAAGAAATATTTAAAAGGGTAGTCACTCCTAGCAAGCTTTAAACTTTTCAAGTCTATACAGTTAGAGTAGTTTAGCATCAGCATGTAAATTGGCAGACATACCAATGAAAAAAAATGGAAAAACCAGGAATACCCCAATGATATTTGGAAATTCAGTACACTGTAATGA
This sequence comes from Spilogale gracilis, assembly GCA_004023965.1. Lineage (NCBI taxonomy): Eukaryota > Metazoa > Chordata > Mammalia > Carnivora > Mephitidae > Spilogale > Spilogale gracilis. The sequence continues at coordinate 23,751 of PITA01007351.1, forward strand.
GACATTTCAAATCAATGAGAAAAAGAAGACTTATAAAGAATTATTGGTGTTGAGACATCTACATTGTTGGAGGGTAAAAAAGAAAACTAGATCAATTTCTCATCTCTACATTACCATGTATTGTAAATAGATCAGATATACAAGTATATATGAAGTCAAATCATACAATTACTAGAAAAAAATTGGTGGATAGTGAATTATTAATGTATGAATCAGAAAATTCACCTAATAAATATTTAAAACTAAATAACATTAACAGAAAATATTTATAAATTTGATTATATTAAATATTGCACATCAAAAGACCTTAAGGAAATAAGAACAACAATGAAAAACTGAGAAATAAAATTGCAAGTTAATAGAAAGTGATTTCTAAAGAACTTTGAGAACTGACTCATTTAAAAAAAATAAAACAAAAACTAAGAGAACAAAGTGTGAATATTAAATGGCAAAAAGACATGACAATGGTTATATACATGTGACAAGAATGTCCACTTCACCAAGTAAGAGAAGAAAAAAAAAACTGAATTGAAACACCACTCATCTCTTAAATTTGTAAAAGTTTAATAATTGGATTATACATTTACTTGGCAAGTTGTGGATCACAGGGACATTTTAATACTTTTCAGAATGCAAACTGATATCAGTCTGTGGGAAATTTGGCAATATTTTTCAAAATTGTGCATTAATTTATGATTTGAACCAACAATCCTACTTCAAGTTATCTATTAAAAAAATGGCAAAATACATGAAATGACTTATAGACAAAGGTCATTCATTTTAGCATTATTTAAAATAGTAAAAGACCAGAAATAACTTAATGCTATTTAGGATGACTGGTTGGAATAATTATGTCACTTTGGAAACTGGTTGAATAGACTATACAAAATCACCGAGAAGAATGCTAAGCTGCTAGAAAATGGGACAAAAAACTCTATAATTTTCTAAGTAGTTATCTCCAAAAAGCATTGTTAAATGAAGAATGTAATGTAGATTAATGTATATCTAGTGTGCTGTCGCCGGGGACCAGCCTGGGCAGAGATGTGGGTCTCGAACCACGGGATGTCTGGCGGGCGAAATAATGACATGGACATGGAAATCTGGTGCAAGCCTGCAGACCCGAGGTCAGTCAGGAGAGACCTATGAAGCAGGCTCAGGCTCATGCTCTGGCTTTTTAGTTCTGGCTTTCTAGTTCTAGCTCTCTAGCTCTGGCCCTGGCCCTCTTGCTCTGCTTCTGTCTCTCTTGCTCTCTGTCTGCTTCTTTTGCTCTCTGCTTCTCTGTCTCTGTTTCTCTGGACTGACAAGGGCCCCAGTCTTTTATTATTCAAAAGTGAGGAAGTTGGGTGGTGCAGATAAATCTTTATCTGCTTTTGCACCCACCCTAGAGACAGGATTAGTACTGTTACTGCAGGGTACAGAGTGATTGCTTAAACTCACAAAGCTGAGACCATTGAGGTAGAGGGATCAAGGAATACAGATAAGAGTTACAGAGATATGATCACCAGGAGGAAGATTAAATGGAACTATATGTCTCTTGGATAAGCACACAAAGGACATATGGTCCCGGCCCACAGGGTATGTGGCTTTCCAGATTCTGGGGGTTGGGAGCCCCGATGGGCTTTCATTCACATTCATGGGTACCTCCACCAAAGTTTCCAGTGGCTTGGGTATGATGGGAGGGGCAGATCATGCACCTTCCCTGACAGTGTTTATCTTTTTGAATATCAAGGAAGAAAATACAGAAATATATGAATATTTCTTAATATTTTGAAAGGAAACATCAGAAGGAAAATCTCAATAAAAAATAATTACTGCTAGGATCAGGGAATAATTACATAATAGAAAATAACAAAGAACAATAATATTGTTTCAAAATACTATTTCCTTTAGTATGTATTTGTTAATGTAAAATTGTCAGCATAAGAGTTAAAATATACATTTATGAGCTATAAAGTTGAATAATGGTCTCCAAATGTTAATTTGTTTTGGAAGTATGAATTTAAGTGTAATAAGTATCTATGTTTTTCTCTAATTTCAAATAAAATTGTTATTTCCTAGCTTTGTTTATTACAAAGCTCTAGAAACAAGGAATAACCCAGTAAGATAATCACAATTATCATTAGATAATCATACATAAATGCGCTCTTATTTTTTAAAGACTATCTTTATTTACTTGAGAGGGAGAAGAGCAAGAGAGAGAGAGAGAAGCAGACTCCCCACTGAGCAGAGAGCCCAACATGGAGCTCAATCCCAGGACTCTGGGATCATGACCTGAGCTGAAGGCAGACACTTAACCAACTGTGCCAGTCAGGCCCCTTAATATTATTTCTTTTTAAAGTGTTCCAGAGTTCTTTGGTGGGATTACTGATGCAGCTTCATGCCTTGCAGCATCTTGTCATGCTTGAGAAAAGGATTATCAACAAATAAGAAAGTTTTGTCAAAAGACTTACGAATCTATGTAAAGCAGGATTAGGCTGACAAAGATGGGGCAACTTGACCATAAGGAAAACAAATAACTATAGTAAATTTAATAAATTTAAATATATAATTATTCTGAGTTCATAATAACCTTTCAGAAATTACCTTGGGAGATTGTTAGAACAACTCTTTGAGAAAGGATCAAGCTTTTGGCCATCTTTGCTATGTTTTAGATTATCAAAATAGTTGTTTGTTTGTTTTTTTCTTTTTTCAACAGAGAAATCGCAAATAATAAATGCAGAAGGAAGGCGAGAATTAAAGTTAACATATTTGGGAGTGCCTGGGTGACTTAGTCAGTTAAGTGGCTGCCTTCTTTGGCTCAGGTCACAATCCTGGGGTCTTGGGATTGATACCTGCATCAGAGTCCCTGCTTAATGAGGAGTCTGCTTCTCTGTCTCCCCCTGTTTGTACATGTGCACACTCACACTCTCTCTCAAATAAATATTTTTTTTTTTAAAATAAAATGAAGTTTAACATTTTAACACTAAGGAACTAATGGATTTCATCAATATCTGTCTTAACTAGTCATTGAAATGTTGACCCAGTGACACTACATGAAACCACTGATAAATCTTAATATCGCAAAAGGAGGGATAAACTCAAAGTTAGTGCCTCTTGAAATGCTGCAATAGAATACAGAGTCACTTATAAGTTCCCTTATTAAAACAACAAAAATAAAAGCTGAAACTTGGATAAATCAAATCTCTACATAACTATCCATTATTTCAAGTATGGAAGACAGGAAACATGCTAAATTACATGATATAAAAAAAGTCTAGCTTGTGAAAAATGACTTGTATTTACAAACATATACAATTTCTTTCTTAAAGTTTTTATTTTATTTCCAGTTAGTTAACATATAGATTTTTGGTTTCAGGTTTACAATATTCCATACATCACCTGGTGCTTGTCATGACAAGTGACCTTCTTAATCCCCATCACCTATTTAACCCATCCTCCCACCTACTTCCCCTCTGGTAACCATGAGCTTATTCTCTATAGTTTAGAGTCTATTTCTTGATTTCTCTCTCTCTGTCTCTGTCTCTCTTTTCCCCCTTTTCTTACTTATTTTTTTTAATTTCCCAGATGAGTGAAATCATGTGGTATTTGCCTTTCTCTGACTTACTCCACTTAGCCTCCATCCATGTCATTGCAAATGGGAAGATTTCATTCATTTTTTATGGCTGGATAATATTCATTCAATACTTTGTTTAATGAAAGTAGTGAAAATGGACATCCTTGTCTCGTTTCTGACCTTAGTGGAAAGCTTTTCAGTTTTTCCCTATAATGGTGATTTGAGCTATGGGTTTTTCATATTTGGCCTTTATTACATTGAGGTATGTTCCTTCTAAAACTACTTTGTTGAGGGTTTTATCATGACTTTGTCAAATGCTTTATCTACATGTATTGAAATGATCATATGGCTCTTATCATTTCTCTTTTTGATGTGATGTATCACACTGACTGATTTGCAAATACTGGACCACCTTAACAACCAAGGAATAAAACCCACTTCTTCATGGTGTATGATTTTTTTTTTATGATTTTTTTTTATGTATTGTTGGATACAGTTTGCTAGCATTTTGTTGAGATTTTTTATACCTATGTTCATTAGTGATATTGGCTTGTAGTTCTCTTTTTTTAGTGGTGTATTTATTAGTGTGATACCAGGGTAATGCTGACCTCATAGAATGAATTTGGATTTCTCTCTTCTTCTTCTATTTTTTGGAATAGTTCGAGAATAGGTATTAACTCTTCTTTCTTCCTTCCTTCCTTCCTTCCTTCCTTCCTTCCTTCCTTCCTTCCTTCCCCTTCCTAACATTTATCACTTCTTTTATTGAATATTATCTACTTTGGAAACAGTATATTGTAGGGCAAATACAGCACAAAAATAAATTGTCAAAATTTTCCATTTTATTTCCTGGGTTATTGCAAGAGCCGTAGTTTTCAGTAGTAGTGCTTCAATACATAAATAATTGACATAAAAGTTGAATATTTTTATAATTTTTTCAGAACCTGAGGATTGGCAGTTTATTAGTGATACTTCTAAACTTCCCCATTCCATGTATATGGATACTATTTCTTTTTAACAGGTGCCCTATATTATCCTAAAAGTCATGTTTCAGGGGTGCCTGGGTGGCTCAGTCATTAAGCTCAGCTCAGGTCATGATACAGGAGTCCCGGGATGGAACCCCACTTCAGGTTCCCTGCTCGGCGGGAAGCCTACTTCTCCCTCTTTCACTCTCCCTGCTTGTGTTCCCTCTCCAGCTGTGTTTCTCTCTGTCAAATCAATAAATAAAATGTTATTTAAAAAAAAAGAATCATGTTGTAGCTTTGTTTACATTTCCTTTTGCAACTCTGCTAGCCTTAACATTAAATTGCCTGCCTCATTTCTAGTAATTTGCCTTCTTTTTATTTTTAAGATTTTATTTATTTATTTGACAGAGAGAGATCACAGGTAGGCAGAGAGAGAGGAGGAAGCAGGCTCCTGCTGAACAGAGAGCCCAATGCGGGCCTTGATTCCAGGACCCTGAGATCATGACCTGAGTGGAAAGCAGAGGCTTTAACCCACTGAGCCCCCCAGGCACCCTAGTAATTTGCTTTCTAACTGTAAGAGATGAGAGACTCTGTAAACACTGTCATGGAAACATTCTGGATTCTACCACATGCCTTGAGTTAATTTTTCTCCATAGCTATTTGTATAATAAGCTAGTAAGTTAATTATATACATATACCTGTACACTAATGCTATAATACATTAAATCACCACAATTTCTAATAATTAAATGCATTTACCTACTCAAAATTAAGACAGTTTGAACATTATGTATTATATTTGAATCAGTAATAGTTTTATTTTATAAATATTCTTGAAATGATTTCTTAATATTATTATGTGAGGTTTATCAGAACTTTCTTGGCTTTTGTTATTTTTATACAATTGTATACCATGGTGTCTGTCTTTGAAAAAAAATCTAATACAAAACTTTCTCTTGTGTGGGTGGTAGGTGGTAAAATCTAAAATTCTCCAGGAACAAACAATCTTAAAATTTGTGTGGAACCAGAAAAGACCCTGAATTTCCAGGAGAATGTTGAAAATGGAAACTAGAGCAGGGGTCATCACAATGCCTGAGTTCAAGTATTACAAAACTGTGATCATCAAGATAGCATGGTACTGGCACAAGAACAGACCCATAGATCAATAGAACAGAGTAGAGAGTGAAGAAATGGACCCTCAACTCTAAGGTCAACTAATCTTCAACAAAGCAAGAGAGAATACCCAATGGAAAAAAAAGACAGTTTCTTATAATAAATGATGCTGAGAAAATTGGAGAGCCACATGCAGAAGAAGGAAACTGGACCATTATCTTCCACCATACACAAAGATAAACTCAAAATAGATAAAAGACCTAAATGTGAGACAGGAACCCATCAAAATCCTAGGGGAGAACAGAAGGCAGTAACCTCTTCAACCTTGACCACAGCAGTTTCTTGCAAGACACATTTCCAATGGCAAGTGAAATAAAAGTGAAAATGAACTATTGAGACTTCATCATGATTAAAAGCTTTGGCACAGCAAAGGAAACAGTCAACCAAACTAAAAGTCAGAAGATTTTTGCAAAGGGCATAATAGATAAAGGGCTGGTATCCAAGGTCTATAAAAAACTTATAAAACTCAACAACCAAAAACCAAATAATCCAGTCAATAAATGGGCAGAAGACATGAACAGGTTTCACCAAAGAAGACATACAAATGGCGAAAAGACACATGAAAAAGTGTTCCACATTACTACCCATCAGGGAAATACAAATCAAAACAACAATGGGATGCCATCTCATACCAGTTAGAATGACTAAAATTAACAAGACAGGGAACAACAAATATTGGTGAGGATGTGGAGAAAATGAATGCTCTTACACTCTTAGTGGAAAAGCAAGCTGTTACAGCTACTCTGGAAAATAGTATGGAGGTTCCTCAAGATGTTAAAAATAGAACTACTCTATGACCCAGGAATTGCATTACTGGGTATTTACCCCAAAGATAGAGATGTAGTGAAAAGAAGGGACACATGCACCCTAATATTCATAGCACCAATGTCAACATTAGCCAAACTGTGAAAGGAACCAAGATAGCCCTCAATAGATGAATGGATAAAGATGTGGCTCATATATACAATAGAAGTACTCAGCCATAGGAAAGAATACAATTACTCAGCCTCAGAAAGGATGAATGACTACCATTTACATCAACATGGATGGAACTGGAAGGATTATGCTAAGTGAAATACCTCAAGCCGTGAAAGTAATTATCATATGGTTTCGCTCATATGTGGAATATAAGGAATAGTGCAGAGGACAATAGGGGAAGGGAGGGAAAACTGAATAGGAAGAAATCAGAGCAGGAGTAAAACCATGGGAGACTCTTGACTCCAGGAAACAAGGTGAGGGTTGCAAGAAGGGAGGTGGGTAGAGGAATGGGGTAACTAGGGGATAAACATTAAGGAGGGCATGTGATGTCATGAGCACTGGGTGTTGCCTGCAACTAATGAATCGTTAAAAAACTAATGATGTATATGTGTTGGCTAAATGAATTTAAACTAAAAAAAATTAAAAACCACAACTTTCCAGAATGTTTTCCTGTGTCTTCCATTGATATACTTAGCTTTCTAATTGCCTTTTGGTATATTTGATACTCTATATTTTTCTTCAAGGTATTATATCATTCACTTTGTGAAAATATTGAAAAAATGTTTTACACATATTTATTTCATTTTCCTAGGTGTCTGTTATTTTCATTTATTTCTTTTTCTAATTAACTATAATTGTTTTTTTAATTTCATTTTATTTTTTGTTAACTAGATTTTTCTTGTGGGTGAAGGAGAAATTTACTTTTTCAGTGATCAGTTTTTATATTTATTTAAGAGTTCGGCTCAGTTGGTTAAGCGACCGCCTTTGGCTCAGGTCATGATCCCGGAGCCCCGGAATCGAGCCCCGCATCAGGCTCCTTGCTCTGTGGGAAGCCTGCTTCTCCCTCTCTCACTCCGCCTGCTTGTGTTCCCTCTCTGGCTGTGTTTTTCTCTGTCAAATAAATAAAATCTTTAAAAAAAATGTATTTTTTCTTTTTCCATTTGGAAAGATAATGCTAATGGAGATAATACATTGTAGAAAATTATTCTCTTCAAAAATCTCTTAATTCCTTCCCAGAGAGGAAAATAAAGTGTGTCTTATTTGTTCTTGTTTTTGTTTTGTTTTGTTTTTGATGTTTCTTTTAGTTTCTGGTGGATTGCTATTTATTAATAATGAAGTAAAAGTACATTATTCTGATTCTCTCATAAGGGTTATCAGTAAGGATTTTTTTTTTATTTCCCTGTCATTATTGTTTATTTATCTGATTTTTCAATCACCTTCTTCCCCTGAATACAATTAAGATGACATGATATCACTTCTCTAGTCTGGATTTCAATTTTTTAATTTAATTATCGAATTCATTTGACCTGTGTTAGAATTTCTGTGCTTCTCATATTTGCACATTCATTTTAATTTTTTTTTATTATTTTGTTAGCTTTGAGGCAGTGGTAACTGTGATGCCACCTTGAATCATACCTTTGTCTTCTTATATTTCATATTATCATGTAATCACTATTCAATGGCCTATTTATGGATATACTATATATTTTTTTTAATTTCAAGATGTGAGATATATAATGACATATCACACTGCATACGTTTGTCATACATGTTGATTTGAGACATTTCTATATTGCAAAATGATTACTACTGTAACATTAGCTCATCCCTCCATCCTGATACACATATCATAAAATTTAGCATGTTAACCATTTTTAAGTGTACATTTGAGTAGCATTAAGTACATTTACATTGTTGTGCAACCAATGTCCACAACTCTTTTCATTTATCAAAAGTAAAGCTCTATACCCTTTGAAAAACAACTCCCTATTTCCCTCTCCTCCCAATCCTGGCGATGACCCTTCTGTTTTCTCCCTTATCATTAATTTTTAAACCATTTCCTCTTGCTAAACATTTCACAGACTTAATATTATTTAATTTTAGTGTCCACTTAAAAAAAATAGTACTAGAAGGGTAGGATTTTATCTGTTTTCATATTGTATTTCTTATGCTAGAAACATATCTTAACACATAATTTTGGAATTAATGGCTCTAAAAATGAAACTCCTCCCAAGTTTTATGTTTGAAGATAAAAAATAAATAAAACCTTTGAAGACCATTCAGTTGAAGAATTCTCAAAAGCTACTGGATTATAGTTCTTTTAAGTATATATTTCAAAGAAAAGATTATGAAATTTGATATTCATTTTGATATATGAAAATGAAAAAGCTTACTTAATAATGAGCTACCATATTTTATACTAATATAATAAAAATGCATCATATATAGAAACATGTATTTTCAATGAAAATCCTATTTTATTGTATTTTCTGATTCACAAATGACCCATCTTTTAACATTTAAAATTTTTTTTCTTGAAATTTTGTCATGTGAAATTGATCATGTTTTATGAAAAAAAACATAGAACAAGAATGCTCATTGCCTACTGGCATTAACATTAACTGAAACTGTAATGAAATTTTGTACAGTCTTGTTTTACCAGCTATTAAATGATATATGTTGTATTCTGCTGAAAATTTCTATATTCATTATTTATACTCATCAAGATTATTATTTGAAAATCTTATAAAAACTGTAATAATAAAATTGAAAATATTCTGTTCACAATTGAGAATGAATGTACAATGGATAAATTGGTATTGAGGCAAGAAGGAGAAATAAAGAAGTTTCTGTCCTAGAAGAATTGCCCTGGATTTAGTATCCCTCATGGTAGTATTTAATAAGACTTTCTTCTAAAAATACTCTTTCGGCACTAATTCCTTAAATCTCATTTGTACAATAGGGAAAAATAGGTGAACATAGAATGAAGAGACATGACAGCTCTTCTTAAAATCAGTAGGGAAAAGAAAAACAAATTGAACCTAATTTTCAGATAATTTCTAATTGCAATTATATTTCCCTTAAAATGTGCTTAACTATATCAATGTATTTTGATGAGATTAAGCAATGGGAAAGAAGGATAAATGACAGAGAATAAGAGTATAAAATTTTGCATTTTTCAGTCTTGATCATGTATCAGAATTGCTTATTTGTTTGTTTTTCCTCTCTCTGTTTCTGTGTTTTAGGGGAAAAAAAAACAGTAAAATGATTTAGGTTCCACAAATGATTTTATTATTTTTTAAATAACATTATTTTTTTAATCTCTGGAATATAAACTTGGAAACTCATGTACACAAGTAACAATAAAGCAGTTTGGATATTTTTCTCTAAAGTGTAGGTTACTACTTTACAGGGAAAATGAGATTTTCTGATTTATGCAGGTATTTTCTTATTTGATATTTTAACTCAATCAATTGTAATTAAACTGAAACTAATTAAAATGGGAGATAAAAAAACAGATGAATTGACAAGGTGAGTCATTCCCTTAAGATTAAGAAGAAATTTAAAATTAAAAGTAATTTTCTCAGGCAAAGAGAAAATTATCATCATTATAGGTCAATTACCTAAGGCATTCTGGAGTAATTTTATTGTAAGAAATAATGAACATGAGACCCCACATTGTTAAGATTATAAAGGAAATATTTGGGCAAAAAATTAATTTTAATTTTTTTGTTCCTATAATTATGAGTAAAGATTATAAAGGAAAATAGTTGGGCAAAAAATTAATTTTAATTTTTTGTTCCTATAATTATGAGTAAAGATTATAAAGGAAAATAGTTGGGCAAAAAATTAATTTTAATTTTTTGTTCCTATAATTATGAGTATCATACATGTTTATTAAACAATATTCTATCTTTAGAGATGTGCCTAAGGCATCAGAAAATGCAGCAGTAGAGAGCTGGTGCTATAAGTTATTTGTAGATTGTAAAATATAATTTTATAGACTTTTATGCATGCTTGAATGAATCAATTTAAGTAAATGAAAAAGCATACTTGCTTTGTTTTCCACTGTCCTCAAAAGAAAATACATTTGCTAGTTTTAAGTTAACATTGGTCAAATACTGGCAATTTCACTCAATTTATCCTACACTATAAAATCCAATATGTCTAATTCCTCCTTAAGGATTATAGGACCCATAAGTAAAATCTTACGGCTCGGTCAGTTATGCAGCTTCTTTCACCTCAGATTATGATTCCAGAGTACTGGGATCCAGTTTTACATTAGGCTTCTGGTTGGGTGGGGAGCGTGCTTCTCCCTCTGCCTCTGCCTGCTGCTCCTCCCTGCTCGTTCTCTCTCTCTCTTTCTCTCTCTCTGACAAATAAATAAATTAAATAATTTTTAAAAAGGATTATAGGACCCAGAGTGGATTTGAATTTTTCTGACATTCAGTTATTTAATAATAGGAATGGAAATAGAAGTAAAAACTTCCATTACAGCTGTCATTTACTTATTCCATAAAATACAAAGTGAAAATGTTCTTATAAAATCATACCATATATTAGAGTAAATATCTATATTTTTGCACATTAAAATAATCCTGATAATGTCGAGAGTGTATTTATTTATTTATTTATTTATTATTTATTTATTCATTCATTCATGTGACAGAGAGAGACACAGCTAGAAAGGGAGCACAAACAGGGGGAATGGGAGAGTGAGAAGCAGGCTTCCCATCAAGCAGGGAGTCTGATGTGGACCTCAATCCCAGGACTCTGGGATGGTGACCTGAGCTGAATGCAGATGCTTAACAAGTGGGCCACCCTGGTGCCCTAGATATTCCACTTCTAAACCAGAATGAATCTTTCTTGAAGCTATGGATACAAACTTGGGCAGGGCCACCATCCCACCATTAGTCAAGATGATTAAAGAAAAGGGAACTACCAAGCATTTAAAGTACTTTGTTTGGATCCCATGTGTCAAAATGTTAGTTTAAAGCCATGAACACATCTTTCCCCTAAATTAGCGCAAAGCGCTATAAAGTTAGTCTGGTCCACTGCAGTCTATCCTCCATGAGCAGCCTCAGCAATTTCTGAAATACAAATTGGATCACTGTCCCACACACTTATAAAGACATTTAGTGACTTCTTGTTGCCTTTACCAAGAATTTCAAATTTATTATCATGGCTTTCAAATATCCATTATTATCTGGATAAATTAATACCCAAACCCATGACTGTTCATTCTGAAATGCTTCTTGTCCAATCCAATCCCTCAAATATACAACATAGAGTGTATTGGATATAGCCACACTGAATTTCTTGGTTTTTCAAAATCCATAGTGCTGTAGGGCTTTTTCTTTTTTTCACTTCTCTGCACAATTCATATCTTACTGCTGTAAAATGCTTATTCAGTACTCCCCTGAATCTTTAGAATGCTTATTTCTACCTAGTCTTCAGTTGTCTAAAATGACGCTTCTTTCTCAGGTAGCTTCTGGGCGACCTCAGTGTACTCCATGGGTTGTGAATTACTTTTCTTTTCCTTTCTTTCTTTCTTTTAAGTCAACTTAACAAGTATCAGACAATCTTATTCATTAGTAAGTCTTTGTACTCAAACTATGAAATCATGCATAAAATAGCATCAAATATAATAATTAAACACAAGCCATAAATAAAAAGCTGAGGCATACCCCAGAAAAATGTGAAGTGCTTGGAAATGAGACTAAGGATATATTGAGTTACTTCCAGAAAATTTCAGAGTCTGGTTTAAGGCTCTGCCCAGTTTCACTCCTGGCTTCTTCATTCTGTACCAAGTTTACTTCCTTGTTATCACTATCTTGTTTTGTATCAAAATGTTTTATCACAAATCACATTCCTTCAAAATATTTTCTCCTCACCTTTGTGCCTGCATCTCTGTCTTTCCTCCATCCCTGATTCCCCTTTGCTTTCCATTTTTGCTTGTTCTGCTGTTGTTGTTGTTGTTGGAGCTCAGTTTCAGGAGTGATAGCGCAAAGTAACTAAAGCAATCAAAATATAAAAATAATGAAAGGGAAAGGCACTTTTGGGACTTCTTTAGATTACTGTTCTGTATTCAATTCCAGCCTTGAATTTAATTCCTTTCAAATTTGCAATGGTATCTCATTTAACTATAGCATTTTTTTCTTCTTTTTTCAAGTTTTTATTTGAATTCCAGTTAGTTAACATACAGTGTAATATTAGTTTCAGGTGTAAAATTTAGTGATGCATCACCCAGTGCTCATCACAACCAGTGCTCTTCTTAATCCCCATCACCCATTAACCCCTCCCCTCTGCCCACCTCCCTCCAGCAACCCTCAGTTTGTTCTCTATAGTTAAGGAACTGTTTCCTGATTTGCCTCTCTCTCTTTTTCCCCCAAGTTCATCTCTTTCTTAAATTCCACATATGAGTGAAATCATATGGCATTTGTCTTTCTCTGATTTTAGTTCCAACTGTGTCATTGCAAATGGCAAAATTTATAGACTTTTTATAAATATAATTTAGATTTATAGAATTTTTAAAATTTTATAGGTACACATATTTGATATTTTCTTTCAATAGTTATCATACTGTAGCCAGTGAACTTTTTTTGTGTTTTTGTCTTGTTTGTTTAATACCACAACTGCCACCATCTTATCTGTTACCAAAGAATGACTACAAGGAATTTAGAGCCATATAGTTCATCACACAATCAGAACAAAAATGGGATGACTAATTTACCAAGACAACAGCAGTTGTGTTAACTTTGCTATATTATTTTAGGCACTGCTTCTAGGCTATGGTGTTGTATCCCATCTTTCTGTCATCAAATTTGTCACACTTGGTTAATTTAGCTTTAATTTTCTTGCAAACTAATAACTGGTGGGACAGACACAGTATAATATATTCTAAGATCCTCATGCCAAAGGGATTGCTTTCCTTATACTAATAACATACTAATGATGTTCATTCATTTTATCTGATTTGTACAAATGCTCTTGTGACCACAGAAATGCTAAAGAAGAAATGTAGAGACTTTCTGTTCCCATCAACTGTACTTGCTGAAGTTAACTAAATGATGTTGCAATTTTTAACATATTAGTCATATTGCTTTAATTAATCAATATTATTTAAAATTTTAGTAATATATGAGGCACATCACATGAAACAAACAACATTTCTGCTTTTCTGGGATTATACTTTTGTTTCCAAAATTGATATATTTATTTTCCTACCCAAATTATACATAAATAACAAACTGACAAATGATAATATATGCATATTTGGCCATTAATTTGTCCTAAGAATTTTATCTTACTTTTTTTTACAATTACTCAAAACTAGCACTATAGTTATTGATATTTGAAAACTAAAGAAACCAAATCTTACTAACATTACACTACTGAAGAACATATATTAATAAGTGATTGATTTAGGATTTCAACCTAAAGATACTCTGTTTCATAAATCCACAATTATAATCAGCACATCATAGAGGACATTTCCAGGTATTAATTTATTGCAGCATTTGAAATTATTCCTGGTGAAACCAGGAGCCTGAGATTTATCATTCCATTTCAATAAAAACTCTTGGCATTATTTTCTCTCCATTATTGAGATAAACTGACATATAATATTGTGTCAACTCAAGGTGTGCAGTGTGATGATTTGATGCACATATATATTGTGCAGTGTCTACCACAATAAGGTTAGTTAAAACATCTCATCTCACATAATCACCATTTTGCTGTTATTTTTATGGTAAGAACATTAAAGCTCTACTCTCATAGAACTTTCAAGTATACAATACAGTATCAATTATAGTCACCATGCTACACCATAGATTCTGGGAACTTATTCATCTTATAACTGAAAGTTTGTAAGATGAATTTACTTTTATCCTTGGTGTTTTAAGTCTTGTAACAACCCTGACATTTAAGTTTATTAGCTTTCATCAACAATGTTTGAATTTCCTTACTTCTGAAATGAAAATCCTTAATGGAATGTGTGAGTAAGTGTGTGTGTGGGTGAGACAAAGACAGAAACAGAGAAATAGTGTGTTGTGTTTGTGCTTTCTTGTGCAGGCATCCATTCTCCTCTTTTGGGAAAACTACTTTGGGGAATCACTCCTCTCCACTCTCATTTATATGTGATCTAAGTGGAACCAAAGCTCTACTCACCCTTGTCACGGTAGTGGACGCATAGCCCAGGACTAGTAGATCAGTTTATTTCACAAACTAGCTATAGTGCTTGGTTTGGGGAGTATGAGTCTGAAACTACAGTTAATCTAGTGAGACTACTTCCTAGGATATTTGATAGGATTTGAGTGAAAGAAATATTAATTTTGTTCTCTTTCTATTGTGATTGCAAGGTGTGTGGATATTTAAAGCTTCATTTACAACACCATAGGGATAGGGCCTAAAAAGGAAGTAGAAATTGAAACACCGAGCCTCTGACACCAGACATTTCTGAAGATAGCTTAACCTTGTCTTGATATTTTCATGTGTCAATAATTTCTTTTACTTACTTAAGCCATATAATCTTGTTTGTCAGGCTTTTTTTTTTTTTTTTTCTATTGCTGACACGTAATCTAGGTAGCTTAATCACACAAGAATTCATTACAGATTATTAGGTTTTAGAGTTTACAGAATGGAGAAGAAAAAATCTTTAAGTCTACCAGCCAGGAAAAGTGATTTTATTATATCACTATCCATCTTGTAACCTCCATGATGACAGGGACCATGCAATAGAAAACCCATTATAATGTCCCCTAAAAAATTTCTGCTACTACTCTACTTGTAAAGAGATGGCCCCTTTCCAGAGGACTGTTGGATCCCTCAGTTCTGCCTTCCCATCTTTGGTGTCTACTTGAAGGAACAAATCTTATCTGTGTTTCAGCTCTGAGAAAATATTGGAAGTGTTTCTCTATCCTTTTTTTCTAGCCTCAGTGGCACACCAGAGCATTATAGAAAAACCCTAGAGTTGGTTCTGAGTGAAGCAGTAAGCCTCAGTGGCACACCAGAGCATTATAGAAAAATCCTAGAGTTGGTTCTGAGTGAGGCAGTATGCAATAAAATTAGCAACTGAAAGGATCCTGAATCAGAAAGTGGGATCTTGAATCACTCACTCATCTCACAATGCAACCATAAGTTCTCCAATTTACCTTGTCAGCCAATGTTATCCTCTCAGAATAAATTTCAGTGCCATGTTGAGGCTGGGGACCTTAGCATTTATGATTACATTATTCCATAATTTAATTTATGAAGTATTAGAGATCCAAAATATTTTTAACATAACTCATCTGGGATATCTCAGTTTGTATAAAAAAAATCACAATTCATTATCTTGCCTTAGATCAGAGATTACTGATGGCTTCAGGTTGTTTAAAAAAATTCTGGGGCACCTGGGTGGCTCAGTTGGTTAAGCAAATACCTTTGGCTCAGGTCATGGTCCCGGAGACCTGGGATCGAGTCCCACATCGTGCTCCCTGCTCAGAGGGAAGCCTGCTTCTCCCTCTCTCACTCCCCCTGCTTGTGTTCCCTCTTTTGCTGTGTTTCTCTCTGTCAAATAAATAAATAAAATCTTTAAAAAAAAATTCTGGATGAGAAGCCATTCTAGCTATTTCTTCAATTTCTTTCAGCTGCCATGCCAGAATGCAAAAAAAAAAAAAAAAAAAAAAATCAGTGTTATCAGTGTGTACATTCAGTCAAAATTTGTGTGCCTTCCTCAACCTCATGCAACTTTTCAGAGGAATAAAGGGTTTTGTGTCCCTATTAAATATTATGGAAGTGTCAAAATTACAGACAAAAACTTTGTGACTTTTGGAACACATACTCTATTTTCATTAAAATTACAAAATCAAAACTTCTCATCATGATATAGAATATAAGCACTCCCATGGAACAAATTACTGGAGCAGTTTGGATAGGAGCTGCTGTGGTCTGCCATGATTAGGGGATAATATACTTTACCATGTATTTCTGGCTTATAACAATTAATGGAGGCATATTAGCCCTTCTAGCCCTTAAACGCTTTAGATCACTACTTTCAGAGTATATTTCATATTTTTTTCTGTCAATTGAGGCATATTAGCCCTTCTAGCCCTTAAACGCTTTAGATCACTACTTTCAGAGTATATTTCATATTTTTTTCTGTCAATTGCCATTCATCCCTCCCTTAATCTGCTTAAGCCATGCTAGACTTCTGTTACTACAAACTTGTACCTGGCTTGGGACCTTGTCCTTGATGGTTCATCTATCTGGAATGTCCTGTATCCAGTTATCTAGTTCGACCTACAAATGAGTCCTTCTTGTTACTGAGACCTTAACTCAAATATCACCTCCACATCAAAACTTTCTTTAGCCGTTCAATCTGATTTGAATTCCTGGCTCCAAAAAACAATTACTCAGCTTTATTATTTTTATTTTTTTATTACTCTCTGAAATTGTACAACTAATGCATGTTTTACTGTTGTGGTTTGTATCCCACCACTAGAATACAATCTAATTAGAAGCAAGATTTCATCTCCCTCAAAAATGGTTAATGCCTAGATTATACTACACATATAAAAGAAATATTAACAGAAGTTTGCATCAATATTTATTGTATGAGTGATAGAATTATTTTAAAAACTGAGAGGTGAGATTTCAGAACACTTTTAAGGGACAAAGTTTATTCATCTAGAGGAATTTTTTAAAAACTTCATTTCCAAAAATAAAAAGTAAAATAAAATAAAAAACAAAACTTCAAATGTTCTCCTCATTTCTTTAATACAGGTCAGAGGGACACATCAGAGACACAAAATGAATGGTCAGTCCTAGGTAATTCAAAATTATCTAGGTAAATTATGGATATTAAACCATGGTAGTGACCAAGGTTGTAAATCTTCCATTGACCACCCCCTCATGATTCTTCTCTTATTAAACAGAAATTGAAATTATAAAATTTAATTACCAACCACTGCAAGCATTTACCATTAGGTTATAATTAGGAGCAAGAGACTGATTAAACATCTACTCACTTCTTTTAGGAGATTTTCTTATGAGTTTTATTTGTCCCTTTTGCAGTACTTTAAAGAGATTAAATGCAATTTATTGCAGTATATAATCTGTACTCATTATTTTTCTTTCAAAAATTTATAGAGTACACTCTAGCTTTGCCATCACGTTATATAAATCAACATAATTTTATGTTTCATTATAAAATCTTTCTACCCCAGATAAACATTACTTCACTGATTACATGTCTATCTCTCTATAACAATGTCTTTATGAGTCTACAATCACAGATAAACAGTTTAAAATAATTCATGTCCACCTTTTAAGTTTTCTTAACTATTAAGTATAAATCTTAATAGTTTTTTCCACATTTTTGTCATTTATTTGTTTTATTTATCTTCCTATTGAGATTTATCCATCACAATTAAGTCTAGATGTGTTGAGCATTCCTTTTTTTCCCCTATAAACATGACTTTCAGGATGCCAGACATGAGAAATATTATAAGGAATATGACTTTTTGTCTCTCCTATTTGCTTATTATTTATTTAAAATATTTTATTTATTAATTTGTCAGAGAGAGAGAGAGCACAAGCACAAGGAGCAGCAGGCAGAGGGAGGAACAGGCTTCCCACTGAACAAGGAGCTTGATGTGAGACTCAATTCCAGGACCCGGTGATCATGACCTGAGCCAAAGGCAGACACTTAACTGACTGAGACACCCAGGCATCCCTATCTTTTTCATTTAAATACACATATTTAAGCACCTATTTCAGTACTAAGACAAAATATATACTTTATATTTTCAAGAAATAGAAGAAACATTTCTGAAAAAAAAAAACCCAGCGGGTTTAGACTGATAAGTGTAGAAGTGATTGTCATGTAACAATTTATTGTAATCTAATTGCTTATTACATTGCCATGCAGTTTGAATGTAGAGCTATAGGTAACAGGGCAAAAGTACCACATATTTAAAGACCATCAAATGCAAGATGAAGAAATATAACATTTTGATTTTCTTTTAATTTCATGGAGAAAAAATCATGTACTCCAGTCAACAGAGAAGATTTAATAAAAAAACAATAAAAACCTTCCCTTTAGGGACAAGAAATCATTACACAATTTTTAAAAAGGAATCTAAGAGTAAGAGTAATTTCATTTTAATATTAATATAAAAATAAAATTATCAAGAATTTTCTCTTGCTTCCCTTAATGAATTAAACAATAAGGACCCCTATGAGATAATCAACATTATGTTATTGAATAATATCTCATCCATCGTTTATTTATGTTACTAATAAGACATCATGTGTGCTAATTGTATGCTGTCCAGTCTAAAATGAATACAATAAAAGATATTAAATTAACATTATACACTGCACAGCTCATATAAAATAACTTATTAAAATTATGTATACAGAAATGTATATGACTACTTTGTTATTTTCATTTTTTTTTAAATATTTTATTTATTTATTTGACAGAGAGAAATACAGCTAGAGAGAGAACACAAGCAGAGGAGTGAGAGAGGGAGAAGCAGGATTCCTGCCCAGCAGGGAGCCTGATGTGGGGTTTGATCCTGGGTCTCCATTCCTGGGCTCCAGGATCATGACGCTTAACCAACTGAGCCACCCAGGTGCCCCTGTTATTTTCACTTTTAGTAATATAGCCTAGTCACTACCATGAATCATCCAATATGTTAAACATTTTATTTCTCTAAATTCCTGAAATTCACTTACTTCTCCTTTTAATAGAGGACAATAATAATTTTATATTACTTAAAATTTTATCTGTTGAATAAAATCATGTCAATCATTAAAAATAATTTGATGTTTTCTATAAGTTGTAGACATGGAAATATAATAAAGAAGATATACATACCTTAATTGAATCATTGGAATATACAAATAAGTCAGGCTATAGAAAATATTATTTTTCTGGCATACTCATTTTGAAAGCCTACATGTAAATACAAAGTGAATTATTTCATCCTCCCAAATTCCTATGTTGAAGACCTAACCACCCTTGTGACTATATCTGGAGATAAGATTTTAGTTGTAATGGTCGCCTGGGTGGCTCAGTTGGTTGAGCGACTGCCTTCGGCTCAGGTCATGATCCCGGAGACCCAGGATCGAGTCCCACATAGGACTCCCTGCTCAGCGGGAAGCCTGCTTCTCCCTCTCTCACTCCCGCTGCTTGTGTTCCCTCTCTGGCTGTGTTTCTCTCTGTCAAATAAATAAAATCTTAAAAAAAAAAAAAAAGATTTTGGTTGTAAGTAATTAAAGTTAAATGAGTTCATAAAGATGTGATCTTAAAATAATAAAACTTGTGTCCTGGGGCGGTAAGTCCAGAGATCTCTCTTTCTCTCTGTGTACTTGCACAGAGAAAAGCCATGTGAGAATGGAATGAGAAGATGGCCCTCTGTAAGTATAAGCAGAGAGGCTCAACAAAAACCAGTACCGCCAGCACCTCGATCTTGGGCTTCCAGCTTCAAGGACTGTGAGAAAATTTCTGCTGTTTAAGCCATCCAGTTTGTGGTATTTTGTTGACAGCCTGAGTAGATTAGCACAGAAACACTTCTATATCAATGCAAATAGTATATAGAAAAATTCAAATCTAGAAAAAAGGTAACATTTTGAAAAAAAAAATAAAATAAATTTAACATGGATATCACTTCTGTGGTCTCATTTAAGAGACTGCTGCCAGGAGGAGGATGGTAACAAGCAGCTGTCATTTCTAGGAATAGGAATGGAGAAAAATATCGAAGGATTGATAATTAGATTTGTTCCTGTCTCTAATACAGTACATGTAGGCTCATTAAAATGGGAACCAAGTATTCCACTTTACTCTTTTTCACAGTTCCTATCAAAACATTTTATAGTTAGATATTCAATATATGTTTTGGAATTAATTGAAGTTGGTAAAATTAAATATTAAATAAAGGAGCTTGCTTCTCCCTCTCCCTCTGCCTGCTGCTCTGCCTACTTGTGCTCTCTCTCTCTCTCTCTGTCAAATAAATATATATATGTATATATGGCATTAAATAGCTAGATTAAAAATTAGCGTTAAAAAGACTGTTGTCTGGAATGAACCAGACTCTGCATAAACAATAAGATATTTACCATAAACAAAAAGTCAAAGAGTAAAGTAATAGACTGGAAAAAAATCGACATGTTCTGAAATGACAATAAATAGAATCTATTCCATACAGAATTGAAAACTGACCATGTAAGACATATAAATATTTATTTTATTTTATTTTATTTTATTTTATTTTATTATTTTATTTTTAAAGATTTTATTTATCTATTCCACAGAGAGAGATCACTAGTAGGCAGAGAGGCAGGCAGAGAGAGAGGAGAAGGCAGGCTCCCCACCAAGCAGAGAGCCCGATGCAGGCCTTGATCCCAGAACCCTGGGATCATGACATGAAGACAGAGGCTTTAACCCACTGAGCCACCCAGGCGCCCTAAATATATTTTATTTTGCATTGCTAAATGTTAAAAAAGATTAAGATCCTGTATATGTACTAAAATTCAGTGCTTCCCTCTTCCTTAACCCTGGCCATCTTTACACCAGAATAACTGGCTAAAAGCATAGATAGCAAATAAGCTGCATTATATCTTTGGAAGAAAACATCATCTCTATAACTGATATATAGATAGAAGTCACCTCAATGTTAGAAGAATAAATTAAGATGTATTAATAACTTTAATTAAAAATATAAAAATGAACTTCCAGTCCCAAATTTCTTAGTGTACTCCTTATGTGATCTTTCAAGGGACAATTAGCTTTTTATAACTTCTTCTTCTCGATTATAAAATATGAAAAAAATATTAATACTTCAGAATTAATATAAGGTTCAAATAAAAATATGTAAAAAAATGTGCTGTATAATATTTCTTATAATTCCTGAAATACCCATGCATACACACAGATTATTTTGTAAGCAAATGTAACAAAAAAGAGGAAAATAATGTCATTGCAATCTAAGTGATAGAAAACTGAATGTTATATTTGATATTAGATTAGAATCTGACTGAGCACAGAATTTATTCTAGTGTGATTTTTGGTTCATCTTTTTCTTAGAATTTAGAATTTAACATTTGGATTCTTCACCACAGTGAGAAGAAATGAGGAAATCAAATCTCAGGGGAAACTCCTCTTTGATTCCTTGCTTCAGATCTTTCTCTGTGTTTGGAACCTATATCGAATATTCTTCCTTTGATCTCTGTCTGAAAAGGTCACTGACAACAGAGATAAACTTTCATATGAAAAGTCCTAGATGGACATGCACAGGAGAAAAGTTTAAAAGTGAGTGTAATAAGGATATTCCAGGTATATTACAACTATGTTAAATTCAGTTAATATATTTTTAAAATAATTGATGGCCTAAATATTAATAATGGGTCTACTTGTAGATCCATCTTCCTGCTCTCATAATACTTAATTGTAGTAGTTTTCTAATTATACAAAAATGCTACCCAAAGACTAAAGGTAAAAAGTAAATAAAGAAAACACCTAATGGAGAACACTAGAAATATCAATTTAAAAACCCTTCAAATATGTGATAAAAAAGTAAAAAATCTAATTTAAAATAGGTCAAAATTATAAGGACAAAGTCCATAGAAGATGGTAAAATTATCCAATTAATATATGAAGAGTGTTTACATAATTACTAGTCAAAGAAAAGCTTAGAGAACGAGGTGACCTAAGGTAGTACCTCTGGATAGCCTTAGCATGGGCTGGTCATCAGAAAGATTGACTGATTAGAGTTCAAAGTATCAGTCCTATGCAAAGACCTCTGGGAAGGAAAAAGTGATGGGACTGGAGATTAAGCTCTATAAAAACTCTTGAACAATGTGATTTAATGCACCTTCAGGTTAGGGAACATGTGGCGGTTTTAGAGAGCTTGATGTGCCTGGAAAGGACATCAAAGCTCAGTGCTTCTTCCATACCTTGCCCTATGGGTCTTTTCCATCTCACTGTTCTTGAGTTGAACCTTTTTATAATACATTGGAAAATGTAAGTAAACATTCCTCTGATTCTTATGAGCCGTTCTCGAGAGTTGTTGAGCCTGAGAAAAAGAGTGGTGGAAACC
Organism: Spilogale gracilis; assembly: GCA_004023965.1. NCBI lineage: Eukaryota > Metazoa > Chordata > Mammalia > Carnivora > Mephitidae > Spilogale > Spilogale gracilis. Next base: position 46,286 of record PITA01007351.1, read on the forward strand.
TTGATTTATAACAGTCTATTCTGAAGTACAGATGAAAATCTGGACTTGCAGTTCGTGTGTGAAGTGAGGCAAGGCTCGTTGGGCTGAGCCCTTATTCTGTAGATCAAGTAGATATGTCAGAATTGAATTAAATTTGTAAGACATGCCGTTGGTGTCCACTGAGAATTGAAACATTGCTTGGTATGGGAAATCCACACTTGGAATATAGAAGTATTCTGTGAGTAGAGTAAGAAACAAAGGAGTTTTGTTCGTTTTCCTTTCACACTACTCCATAAGGCCTCTCAATAACATTAGTTGCTATGAAGTATAGGATATCATATATACTAACTTTTTAAAAAAACTCTGTGTGGAAAGTGAAGGTGTTTATTGAGCAAAACATTTCATCAGATCTGCAATAAAAAATGACAGGTAACTAACCTGTTAATATTGCTATCTCATCCTCAGAATGGGAAGCAGAATTTCTAGAGATTGTTTGTTTGTTTGCTTGCTTTGACAATTGAAATAATATGAAGGTTCAAAGCATGAATCCCCTGTATTAAGTAAAGTGATTAGTGTAGATTTTAGTAAATCATATGGCATCACAAGAAACCAAGTCAGCTCTGAGTCAGCTCTTGTTACCATCCCAACTTGGTTATTCCCAATGACCTGGCATAAGAGATTTTTTTTTAAGATTCTTTTTATTTATTTGACAGAGAGAAACACAGCTAGAGAGATAACACAAGCCTGGGGAATGAGAGAAGGAGAAGCAGGCCTCCTACCAATCAGGGAGTCTGATGTGGGGCTGGATACTGAAACTCTATGATCATGATTTGAGCTGAAGGTATACGCTGAAGGACTGAGCCACCCAGGGGCCCTGAGATTGTTTTGATAATTGTCAATTTTGCCTGTTCATTTATTCAGTACTTGGTGTTTTCTCTCTAGGACACAAATTTTCCCATAAAAATCTTTTTTTTTTTTTTTTTTTTAGAATTTTGTTTATTTATTTGACAGAGAGAAACACAGCGAGAGAGGGAACACATGCAGGGGGAGTGAGAGAGGGAGAAGCAGGCTTCTTGCCAAACAGGGAGCCTGATGAGGGGCTCAATCCCAGGACTCCGGGATCATGACCTGAGCCGAAGGCAGTCACTTTAACCAACTGAGCCACCCAGGCGCTCCTCCTATAAATATCTTATTATAGGAATCAGCAAGTAAGTAGAAGATTATCCCATGCTGCACAGTTTAGGTTTTATGGGCTTTTAATACTGTATTTATGTTTCCTTTCATGTGAACATGTTACAAGAGAAAAAAAATAGACAATATATAGTGTATGAGTGTTATGGTAGTTATCAGAAAAATCCTGAAAAAGCAGGTTTTTTGTAAATTATCCTCAAAGTTTGCTTAAATATTGTTACTTTCTATGTGAAATTACTTCATATTCCCTGAACAACAACAACAAAAAAAACCCTTGAGACTTGGAGTATGTTTTGAAATCAATTTCTTTATGAAATGCACAAAAGATAAGTCTTAATGGGAAGAAGTAGACACATAGTTTGACTTTGTAAGGCATGTACTGTCTAGTCAGATTATTCCTCAATTTCCGAAATACAGAAAATAGTAGGAAGAGAAGGCACTTGCAAGTGAGCGTGTTAAATGAAATAAGAAACAAGGCATCCTTGTTCTTCTGCTTCTGCTCTGCTTCTGTTCATGCCTCAGTAAAACTTTACAGAGTTAATGTTAGACTTTTTCCAATAAGAATAGAAAATATTTCTCCCATGCAGAGGAAGGTTAGAGCAACTGAACATTTTCCCTATAATAATCTCCAGACTGAAGAGAGCTCAGTTGGAAGTTGTATTCTTTCTATCACAAACCTATGAGGCAAAGGGAATGTAGTGTTCTGCTTCACAATTATATAATTATCTGCTTTAAGAGTTTGGGTGTTAAGAGTGCTTAATTTGAATAGGCTATGACTCAGAGAGGTTAGAGAGGATTAGAATAAGCTAAACCTGCTAGTAGTGCACTTGGTGTCTAAACTCTTTCTTTCAGCTGGCTGGCTTGGTGGCTTAGAGAAAGAAATAACTCGTGACACATGAGTTTGCTTTAACAAAGTGCTAAGAATATATTCTCAGTGGCACTAAGAGCCACTGAGCAGATATTCAATGAGAATAGTTTCTTAACTGTATCCAGATTCTGACAGGAAACTAGTGGTTGCAATGCTGCCAGATTGAGGGAATCCTTGTATTAGGGATTATCAAAACAATTAAACTTCCAAATATATCACTATGAAAACATCAAACTAAACTTACATTTATATTGTACTATAAGCCATGCTTCCTCTTCTAATATCCAAGTTGGAACATACTATCTTTCCTAGATCTATGTTCCTACACTCTATCCTGGATGTATGATCTAACATATGAGCAGTCACATTGCAACAAAGTAATCATATACTATCTGCAGTACCTTTTACCCGTTCAAGGTCTAGGACAAAGCATAAAATAATCTTCTTCAATAGGACTTAACACAAGCCCTACTATTTAGCCTAGAGAAAAACTCTCTGACTCTGGTTGTCTGGCTCAGAAAGGAAAAAAAAAAAAAATAAAGATCATAGTCCCCTTAATCCTAACTAAAATCAATCTGAGTGTTGCCCCTCCCCTCCCAAGATGGTTCTGATGTATAAGAATTAATAAGTGATCTTAGGTTGTCAAGCACAGATACTTCCTAAATGTCTCTATGCCTGGGAAATGACCTCTAGCTTTTCAAGATTATGGATGCACATGTCCTTCAGAGATTCACTGGGATGCCTATCAAAATTTCTTTGTCTAATAGCACTCCTCAGTGGAACATTATGACAATCTAATAAAGATTCCCTAAGGATTCAAATCATAACGGAAAAGATGTATAAGTATATGTATGTATATGTATATATATGTGTGTTGTCACACACACACACACACACACACACACACACACACACTTAGATGAAGTGTCCGGTTCACTCATCTGCTTAAATAAAGTAAAGGGGATATGAGATTAGTGATGTAAGAAACTAGTTCTGATTTTTGACATAGTCTTCGAGACCCACCACAATACTGGGGATCAAGCTTTTTTATATTATTTTTGTAATTCATGTTCTCTTGTATATCTTGTTACTTTATATGAACAGCTGTGATGGTACAAGATAGTTTAGATTTCAGGAGAATGGTGATAAATTTGACATTATCTTAAAACTAGACTTTGTGGGTCTTCTATCTTCAGAATACAATATACATCACATTGAAAAAGGATAAAATTGAGTAATGAGGGGCAAAAGTAGTCAACTATGCTGAGTGTGTTTTATTTGCCCCCAGAGATCCAAATTCCACTATTTTATACCAGGGTCTTTGCTTCTTGAAGCAGATTTATACAGACTACCAGTATCAATTATCTTTTTGACAAAGACTTTCAACAAACTAGGAATGGAAGGGAACTTCCTCAATCTTATAAAAGCCATCTAATGAATACAACAGCAAATAATATACTTGATGGTGAAAGACTGAATTTACATTTATATTGTAATATAAATTACAGGGATAAGACAAGGATTCCTCTCCCACCACTATCACTCAGCATTTTACTAGCGGTAATAGCCAGGACAGTTAGGCAATGAATGAATGAATGAATGAATGAATGATATCCAGTTTAGAAAGAAGCACAATTCTATTTTCTTTAAGGTTGTAATTATTTATTTTTTATTTATTTATTCACAGAGTGAAACACAGCTAGAGAGGGAACACAAGCAGAGGGACTGAGAGAGGGAGAAGCAGGCCTCCCGCTGAGCAAGGAGCCCCATGTGGGGCTCGATCCCGGGTCTCCAGGATCATGACCTGAGCCGAAAGCAGTCGCTTAACCAACTGAGCCACCCAGGCACCCCGCAAAATTCTATTTGTAAGTGCTATGATTCTGCATACAGAAAATCCTAAAAAAATTCTGAAAATTGATTAGAACTAATAAACAAGTTCAATAAGATTGTAGACTATGACATAAATATACCAAAATCAGGTGTATGCCCATACACTAAAAAAGAATATTCCCAAAATAAAATAAAAAAAATTTCTTTATAATTATATTTTTAAAAATACTTAGGGATATATTTAACTAAAAGAAATGCAAAACCTGTATTTAAAACTCCAAAGACTTGTTAACAAAAATTTTAACAGCTCTAAATAAATGAAAAGACATCCCATGTTCATCAGTAAGAAGACTTGGTATGAGATGGTTATACTCCCTGAAATGATCCACAAATTCAACACAATCCCAATAAAAATAGAGTTGACACTTTTTGCAGCAACTGACAAGATGATTTTAAAATTCATAGAGAAATTTAGGGACCAAGAATGCCAAGACTATTTTGAAAATAAAGAACAAATGAAATTTTAGTACTCACATGTCCTGATTTCAAAACCTACCTCAAATCTAGAGTAAAGAAGCCAATCTAATCCTTGGAACTAGTCCTTGGAACCTATGAATATGTTATATGGAAGCAGGGATTTTGAGGATATGATTAAAATTAAGGATCTTGAGCAGGAGACACATTTCGGATTACCCAGGTGAGCACAGCATAATCATGAGTCCTTAAAAGATAAGAACCTCTCCCTGCCTGAAGTCAAAATATAAGAAAGAAGTGACTATAAAACAATGTTTAGAAATTTACAACATTGTTGCTCTAAGTATAGTAGTAGTCATAGTGATATGCAGGTCATAGTGAAAAGGAGAAATGCATAATTATTACATTTCTATAATTTGCATTTTTACTAATAAGCAAAGATGTGAAGTTTAGCTCATCAAAAGACTTGTGGGAAGAACTTTGGGTGGTTTTAAGCCCCAATTTTTCAATCTTAAAATGGTAAAAGTAACATCCATTTCACTGAGTAGTTTTGACAACTAAACGAGACAACATATATAAAGCATCTAGTATTTTTTTCTAACCCATAATATACAATTAGTAATGCTCACTTCCATTCAATTAAAAGTGGGGGAAAGGATGAAAATGGTCTCCTGGGAACTAGAGAAGACAAGGAAACATTCTCTAATAGGGCCTTGGGGATCGATGAGGGATACACCTTGATTTTAGCCCAATGAAGCTCACATAAAACTTCTGACCTATAGCATTTATGTTTTTGTAAGCCAATGACTTTATGGTGCTTTGTTACAGAAGGGAAAAAAAAGTTAACAAAACCTAATATGCTTCAGTTTTTATGTTACAGTAAAAAAGACCACAATCCCTCTGTACCTAAAACTGGAAAATTAGAACTAGCTTCCTTTTCTCTTTTTAATCTGATTGCCAACTTAAACCTCAAAACTGTCCATGTATTACCATATATAATACCAAAACCTTGGTCACATTTGCTATTATTTCTTGTCTAAACCAGTGGTCAACAAACATTTTCTATTAACATCCGCATAACAAAAATTTAGGCTTTTTGAATCATAAGATCGCTGTGGCAACTACTGAATTCTGTCATTATAGTGATAAAGTTGTACTTACAAAAACGAGGATGGCTGTATTCCAGTAAAAGTTTATTTACAAAAATAGGTAGTGAAAACTGTCTGCATAAAAATTGGCACTTACATGTTTATTAGTGGCTTTATTCATAATTCCCCAAACATGGAAGGAAACAAGATACCCCTTCAGTAGGTGAATAGATAAACAATTGTGGCACATCCAGACAATAGAATAACATTAAGGACTAAAAATTAATGAGCTATCAAGCCACGAAGACACATGGAGAGAACTTAAATGTGTATAACTAATGAAAGAAGCTAATCGGACAAGGCTGTATGACTATATAATTCCAAATATCAAACATTCTAAAAAGGACAAAATTATGAAGACAGAAAAAAGATCAGTGATTAGCAGGGGTTGGGAAAGGGAGGGCAGAGCACAGTGAAAATACTCTGTGCAATACTATAGTGATGGATATATGTCATTATACACATAACCCATAGAATGTACAACACCAAGAGTTAAACATAAAGTAAACTATGGACTTTGGTGATAATGATGTATCAATGTAAGTTCATCAATTGTAATAAATATACCACTTGGATGGGCAATACTAATAACAAGGAGGAGATATACATGTATAGAGGAGGGGGCATGTGGGAAATCTCTGTACCTTCCTTTCAGGTTTTCTGTGAATCTAAAAATGCTGTAAAAATAATGTCTATTAAATCCTTGGACAAAACAAAACAAAACAAAACAAGCAGTGGGTCAGTTTTGGTATGTGGGTCATCATTTGGATATATTGGCCTAAACTAAAATACTCTGTCATCTGTTCTGCACAGAATTTCAGAGTTTTATTTATAAAATAAAGATCTAAGTATGTCCCTTCCATGCTGTTGAAATACCTCAATGATTTTCAGATAAAGCAGAGTAGGTGAGATAACAGCTTCTTCACTTCTACTGTATCTCCAATCTATTGTAATTTCATCCCAGTTTCTGGTTATAATGAATCCAAGTTTATTTCTTTCAGTCATGTCCTGCTCCAGGACTTTTTTCTCTGCCATCTTCAATCTCACACATATTTTCCTCATACTGGAGTTGCTTGCTTAAGTCTTATTTATCAGCTTATATATCACAATTTTTGTCCCTATACTATTAATTACAAATGTGGTCTCCTTAGACATCTGTTTTCTCAGGAAACAGCTTCCTCCATGATGCACTGCATGAAATATCACCATGTGTTTACCACTCCTTTTTTTTTTCACTACTGAAATATAAGGTGCAAGAGGAAAAGGATCATGACTAATTTTACTCCCCTCTACATCTCCAGTGTTGAGTACAAAGTCAGTAAGCCTTTGCTGAATGCATGAGTGAATGAATGAGCTTCACAGTTAAGAGGTGACAGGCTGAGTGTCATAACATGCAGAGGACTGACAACTAGATGATAGGAATACCTACAGAACTCCCAGCAAACATATCTGAGTTAAAGTAAAACTCTTAGATCTATCATCTGCACAGAAACCACTTGTTCTTCCTCTGTTGTATAATATGAATTATTTCAGGTTTCTGAGAAAGAGAATACTGGAGTAAACATGAAACATTACAATGGTACAAGATTTGGGCACTTTTTGTCTTTAGTTGTTTTTCTTCCCTTTATTTGTTATATAATTAAGGATCAGAAAAAAACTTAGCTCAGGAAGTCATGGTGACGAGGAATCTGTACTAGGAAGAAGGTGGTGGAGATGAGAGTTTGGTTACACTGAAAGATTGATCAAATAAATAAAGTCACACACACACACAAAACAAAAAACAGGAGGCAGATTTTTCAGTGTCAGAGAATGAATTTCAATATAGAATGTGAAGAAGCAAGTATGAACAATAATATTAGATTGAAATTGGATGTATTGATATTAAAATAATGATTTTCAATATATAGAAATAAATATGTATGTAAATGTGTCTATATGTATATATGTTGATATTTATAAGTGTAAATTATATATAATATATATCTGCTATGTATACACGTATACATACATAAATCTATTTATCTATCTATCTATCATCTATCTATCTATCTATCATCATCTATCTATAGAAACAGAGAATGAGCACCTGAGGGGAGCAGTGAGGACATTCACTCTCCAGATTTTGTCTCAGTATCATTCTCCATTGAAAAGAATCAGGGTTAACTGGAAATACAGATGTGAGATTATCTTGGAACATATTGTTAAAAAAAAAAAAAGCGGGGTGCCTGGGTGGCTCAGTTGGTTAAGCAACTGCCTTCAGCTCAGGTCATGATCCCAGAGACCTGGGATCAAATCCCACATTGGGCTCCCTGCTTGGTGGGAAGCCTGCTTCTCCCTCTCTCACTCCCCCTGCTTGTGTTCCCTCTCTAGCTGTGTTTCTCTCTGTCAAATAAATAAATAAACTCTTTTTTTTTTTTAAACATTTTATTTATTTCACAGAGAGAGAGAGATCACAAGTGGGCAGAGAGGCAGGCAGAGAGAGGAGGAAGCAGGCTCCCTGCTGAGGACCCTGAGATCATGACCTGAGCTGAAGGCAGAGGCTTTAACACACTGAGCCACCCAGGCGCCTAATAAATAAAATCTTTAAAAAAAAAAAAAAAGGAAAATGCTCAAAGAATAATGGAAGCACCTTGAAAGTCAAAATTGCTGACTCAAAGAATAATGGAAGCACCTTGAAAGTCAAAATTGCTGACAGTCTGAGCATGAAACAGATTATTTCACATCTGAAATAATTGTTGGATGAAAAGGATTATAGCTTATTGAGTAAAAGAGAAAACTATGAATCCATATAGATGTAAATAAATTAATAAATTAATTAATTTATTAAAAGATTGATTAGATATGAGCCATATACACAGTTTCAAAGAACCTCACTATGAAATACTTAAGAAAAATTGGTGGAGAGTATCTTTGTAGTAGAGAAGCTTGGCTGACTCCACCTTAATCAAGTCAGTGGTCAATGTGAATATCATCGGAATAAATCAAAAGCATGCATTACCTGAGAGGATGTAATGAGAACGCAGAATCCCTTTGTTACATTCCCACCAAAGAAGCATACCTTGAATTCAACCATGAGAAAATAAAAAAAAAATAAACTCAAATTGAGGGGTGTTCTACAAAGTGACTTGCAATCATCGTGTCAAGATCATGTAAATCAAAGCAAAAGGGAGAAACTGCTCAACACTGAAAGAGCTTAAAAAGATATGTCAACTATATGGAAGCTTCATTCTGAACTGGTTCTTTTTGCTATGAAGAGGATTACAAGAACAAATGTTAAAACTTGAATAGGGTCCAAAAATTAGGCAATAGTAATATATCAATGCTAATTTTCTGACACTGGTGGTCATAATGTGGTTATGTAAAATAATATCCCTGTTTGTAGAAAATACAAACTATTCAGTCTGGGAAGCAGGAGTTTGTGGTAATTTATAAAGAAGGAAAAATTCCACAGTTTAATCTTTCCTTCGAGCAACATAAAATCTGATTTCACTACCCTATACTTTCTACTACTTTTAATTTCCAAAATCATTCAGTCTTCTTTGTGATTATTTTGTGCACATCTGAAATAATATAATGGCATAATGAATTTATACACAGTATTATTTTAAGGGAAATGGTCTATGTGTTTGAAAAATGTAAAAAGTTAATATTTTAAAATGCAAGTTTAAAATGCAAGCCATGAACCATGGCTCATAAAGTAGAATTATTATAATTAAGGTTGATATATTATATTAATAGTTTTATATGTGAGTGTGAATAATATCATTTAACATTTTGACATCTGATTTTACTATTCTCACAGTTATTCAATTTGTAATGATTCTGATGTATTTAAGGACAATTTTATTCTCAGAAAGAAATTTTCACTTGAAATGGAAAGGAAGAGAACAAATATCTATTATGAAGAAATTTGCTTAATATTTTCTGATTAAAACAAAAGCTTATTGTTTATATGAAATATATATATATTATTTTAATTTTGTCTTAAAAAAAATCTTTCCAGAAAAAAATAGAGAGCAAGACATTATAGTGAAATTAAATAATTGGATATGTGGTATATACATGAAATGAGAGTAGAAAGGAAGAATTATTGTCAGTTTTGTCTCTGATAAGGCCTCTCATTTCAGCCCCTCCTTCCTATGATTAACATGGCTATTGGCATGACTTGCTTGGACAAGAATGGTTACAATCTTAGCTAAACCTCTCAGAATTCCAAATTGAGGCATATATAGCAGAAGAGATATGATGTCCTTTCTGTATCATCAAATGTAAACTTGCCAATGTGATCATTACTGAAGTCATTTATGGAGATTTGAAAAAAGTCAGACTTCTAGAAGAATTGAGAATTATAGCTATGAATGCAGTGGTTTACAACACTTTCTGCTCCTAAATTACAGACAGTGTTTTGAAAATAACAATGTTTGGGGTTCATTTGTCCAGATTCAGTTTTACTTGGTCCTAAGATAGAACCCGGACATTAGGATTTTTTTTTTTTAGGCCCAAGATGATGCTAAAGTAGTGAGGTTTGGGTTACAGTGATCTACAAAAACAGTCTTTAATCAGAAGACTTTAGGGAAAGGAGGAAATCTGTGTTTCTTAGAATATTTTTGTAAAAATTTGGTTTCAACAATGGGAATTCGAACACTATATTAGATAGAAGATCAACTAGACCCTACATCCAATTCAAACAAAACATCTATATTTATTTGTATGTGTATTTTTTCCTTCAAAAGAATTCTATGAAATATCTTTTTAAAACACTAATTTAACTTTACCCCGAAAGTCCCAGAGATGTGAAATATCTTGGCAAGATCAGAGATAATTTGAAATGCTGTGAACAGGTTCTGTTGGGAATTAGTCATTTAGTTATTTTTTATACTTTTATTTTTCTCTCAAATAAGCTAATTATGATGATGTTAATTATTGCTGAGTTTTAAAAGTTAAGTTTTAATAAATCAAAAATGATTAAATATTTGAGTAATGGTTGTCTTGGGATTTTCTGAAAATCAAAGTACTTGAAAAATTTGGCCTGCAAGTCAAGTGTTATTAATTTAATATAAACTCCATCTTGTGTCAACTTGCTGAAACTACATTCATATGATGCCTTGATTCCAGAAAGCCTGAAATCACAGGGAGTTATCCTTAAAATTGTTTAGCTTTTCTTCTCAAAATACAAATGAGGTCAAAAAAATACCTTTTTTTTTCTGAAATTACACAAGTATGCCATACTCACAGATATCTGAAAACTAAAACATATTTATACTTTATAATGGAAAAATAGTGTGATCTATAATTAGCCCCAGAAATTGTATGAATCACAAATCCACCAAACAATTCAGTGTAGCATAGTAACTAGGTTTATCTGTATGTAGTCTGTTTAATAAATTAAGTTATTATGAAAGAGAATTATCCACACTTTTTACTATAAAAGCACTGAATTTTGAAATTCAGTATTCTCAGGAATATTCCTTATGCTGATTTTTAAATACAAAGATAATAATTGTTCAGGTATTCTATGATTAGTGACTCTAGAAATCATTTAAATTTACATACTAAAATAACATATGTGAGATACTGTTGTAAAAAAACAATAAGCATGTGTAAAAATAATGTGTTGCATGTATGTGAGTGGAATAGATTGAGGGAATGATGACCCTAAAACCTTTCTCCAGTACTGAATTATTTCAGACTTGGGAGTCATAGGAGATGGAATACTGTTGCATTTGGAGATTAAAAAAGAAGTTCACCTATGCAAAGCTTGAATTTGAATAATATTCTAATTAATAATATGGATTTTGGGTCACCTGGGTGGCTCAATCATTAAGCATCTGCCTTCAGCTCAGGTCATGATCCTGGGGTCCCAGGATCAAGCCCCACATCGGGCTACCTGCTCATGGGAAGTCTACTTCTCTCTCTCTCAGTCCCCCTGCTTGTGTTCCCTCCCTATCTGTGTTTCTCTCTGTCAAATAAATAAAATATTAAATAATAATAATAATAACGTGGATTTTGAAGCCAGATATCTAGATTCACATCTTAGATCAACAGTTTCCTCATTAAGTTATTTAAATATTCTGTCTTATTTAGTAATTTTAATTATGTTTCAATCTTTTTTTTTTTAAAGATTTTATTTATTTGACAGAGAAAAACACAGCCAGAGAGGGAACACAAGCAGAGGGACTGAGAGAGGGAGAAGCAGGCTTCCTGCCAAGCAGGGAGCCTGATGTGGGACTCGATCCCGGGTCTCTGGTATCATGACCTGAGCCAAAGGCAGTCGCCGAACCAACTGAGCCATCCAGGTGCCCTATGTTTCAATCTTTAAAGCAAGCATAATAATGTCTGCCTCATATTTTGGTGAGAAGTAGATGAGCTATTATGTGTAAAGGGACACAAAACAGTATCTGGAATATAGTAGTGTCTTGGTATCTTATTAATTTAGTTTTTTTGAAGTATAACATATAAAAAAAGTGTTAAGAGCTGTTATGTGTAGAATTAAATAAGTTGTAATAAAATAAATATTAACACTTAATCATTACCTAGCTCAAGTTATAGGCCAATGTCAACAATTTTGAAGACTTCCTTTTGTCTTTCCCAATATCTACCTCTTCTTCCTTTTGCCAAAGGAACTATTACCTACCTGTTATGCCTGTTTTTTTTTTGTTTTTTAATATATATTCATGTGGAAATATTCAGTATGCATTACATAGCATCTGATTTTTACCTTAATATATTTTTGAGATGTGCAAACTCACTTTTTTCCCACTTTGATTTCTGTACTCTATTCCTTCATATAAATATAACATTAATTCTCTATAACAATACAAATGAAATATACTGTGTTTTTTTCCCTCTTTTAATGATGTTTATTCATGGGCAAAAGGAAATTCTTTAATTTAATGTAGTATGATGCAGCAAAGAATATTTTATCCAGCAAGCTATCATTCAGAATAGAAGGAGAGATAGTTTTCCAGACAAATGAAAAATAAAAATAATGGAGTTCTTGAACACTAAATCAATCCTGCAAGAAATATAAAGGGAGACTCTTTGTGTGAGGGAAAAAAAAAATACCAAAACAACAAAGAATAGAAAGAAACAGAGAACATTAACAGAAACACCAACTTTATAGGTAACAGTGGCACTAGATTCATGTCTTTAAATAATAACTCTGAATGTGAATGGACTAAATGCTTCAATCAAAAGACATAACATATCATCTATATGCTACCTACAAGAGACTCATTTTAGACCTAAAGACACCTGCATGTGGAAAGTGAGGGGATGAAGAACTATCTGTCATGCTAATGGATATCATTAAAAATCCAGAGTAGTCATACCTATTATATCAGAAAAACTAGATTTTATTTTACTTTTTTTAAAGATTTCATTTATTTATTTGACAGAGAGAGACACACAGTGAGAGAGGGAACACAAGCAGGGGGAGTGAGAGAGGGAGAAGCAGGTTTCCTGCTTGGCAGGAAACCTGATGCAGGGCTCCATCCCAGGACTCCGGGATCATGACCTGAGCCGAAGGCATTCACCTAATAACTGAGCCACCCAGGTGCCCCAAAAAACTAGGTTTTAAAACAGAGACTGTAACAAGGGATGAAGAAGGTCATTGTTTCATTATTAAGGGATCTATCCATCTAGAAGATCTAACAACTATAAATATTTATGCCACAATATTGGGAGCACCCAAATACATAAAAGACTTGATAATGAAGATAAAGAAACTCACTGATAATAATACAATAATAGTAGGGGACTTTAACACCCCACTTACTGCAGTGGATAGATATTCTAAGCAGAAAAATAACAAGGAAATAGTGGCTTTGAATGGCACACTGGACCAGAGGGCATTAACAGATATATTCAGAACATTCATTCTAAAGGAGCAGAATACACCTCTTTTTGAGAGCACATGAAATATTCTCCAGAAGATATCACAGACTGGGTCACAAATCAGCCCTCATAAAGTACAAAAAAATTGAGATCACACCATGCATATTTTCAGACCACAACACTATGAAACCTGAAGTCAATCACAGAAAAAATTTGGAAAGACCAGAAATAAATGGAGGTTAAAGATCATCCTACTAAAGACTAAGTTGAATAACCAGGAAATTAAAGATAAAATTAAAAAGTGCATGGAAGCCAATGAAAATGAAAACGTGACAGTCCAAAACTTTGGGATACAACAAAAGCAGTCCTAAGAGGGCAGTATATTATGATACAGGCCAACTTCTTCCTTGAAAGAAGCAAAAGTATCAAATACACATCTAAATTTACACCTAAAGGAGCTAGAAAAGGAAGAGAAATAAAGCCTAAAGCCACCAGAAGAAGGAAAATAATAAAGATTAGAGCAAAATAAATAAGTAAAAAACAAAACAAAACAGTACGACAGATCAATGAAGCTAAGAGCTTGTTCTTAGAAAGAATTAATAAAATTAAAAATAACCCCCTACTCAGACATACCAAAAAAAGAAAATACCCAAATAAATAAAGTTGCAAATGGAAAAAGAGGGGTCACAACTAGCACCACAGAAATACAAATAATTATGAAAAAATATTATGAAAAATTATATGCCAACAAACTGGACGATCTGGAGAAATGAAAAAAATTCCTGAAACATACAACTACCAAAACTGAAATAGAAAGAAATTGAAAATTTGAACAGATCCATAACCAGAATACAGACTGAATCAGTAATCAGAAATCTCCCAATAAACAAACATCTAGGGACAGATGACTTCCCAGTGGCATTCTACCGACACTAAAGAAACGTTTATACCTATTTTTCTCAAACTGCTCCAAAAAATAGAAATGGAAGAGTAACTTCCAAACTTATTCTACCAGGCCAGCATTATCTTGATTCTAAAACCAGAGGAAAAAAAAATGCACTAAAAAGGAGAATTGTAGGACAGTATCCCTGGTGAACATGGATGTAAAAATTCTCAACAAGATGCTAACAAATTGAATTCAACAGTACATTAAAAGAATTATTCACCATGATCAAGTGGGATTTATAACTGTGCTAGTTCAATATTTTCAAATCAATCAATGTGATACACCACATTAATAAAAGAAAGGATAAGAATGATAGGATCCTCCCAATAGATGCAGAAAAAGCATTTGACAAAGTATAGCATCCATTCTTGATAAAAACCCTCAACATAGTAGGGATTGATGGAACATATCTCAATATCATAAAGGCCATATATAAAAGGCTCACAGTTAATATCATCCTCAATGGGGAAGAACTGAGAGCCTTTCCCCTACAGTCAGGAACAAAACAAGGGTGTCCACTCTCATCATTACTATTTAATATAGTACTGGAAGTCTTAGCTTCAGCGATCAGACAAGAAAAAGATATAAAATACATCCAAATCAGCAAGGAAGAAGTCAAACTCTATTTGCAAATCATGTGATACTCTATGTAGAAAACCTGAAAGACTCCACCAAAGAACTGCGAGAACTGATACATCAATTCAGCAGTCACAAGATATAAAATCAACATAGAGAAATCTGTTGTATTTCAATGCACCAATTACAAAGCAGCAAAAAAAAAAAAAAAAAAAATCAGGGAATTGATCCCATTTGCAATTCCACCAAAAACAGTAAGATATCTAGAAATAAGCTTAACCAAAGAGGTAAAATATCTGTACTCTGAAAACTCTAGAACACTTATGAAGGAAATTGAAGATGACATGAAGAAAGGGGAAACATCCCATGCTTATAGATTGGAAGAACAAATATGGGTTAAAATGTCTACACTACCTGAAGCATTCTGCACATTTAATGTAATCTCTATCAAAATACCACCAGTTGTTTTTTTTTTTTTTCACAGAACTAGAACAAACAATTCTAAACTTTGTATGGAACCGTAAAAGATCCTGAAAAACAAAGCTGGAGGCATCATGATTTCAGATTCCAGGCAACATTACCAAGCTATAGTCATCAAGACAGTATGGTACTGGCACAAAACCAGATACATAGATTAATGGAACAGAACAGAAAACCCAGAAATGGACACACAACTCTATGGTCAACTAATCTTTGACAAAACAGGAAAGAATATCCAATGGAAAAACGACAGTCTTTTTAACAAATGGAGTTGGAAAAACTGGACAGCGGCATGCAGAATAAAACTGGACCACTTTCTTACACCATATGCAAAAATCAATTCAAAATGGATAAATAATCAAATATGAGATAGGAATCCATCAAAATCAGAGGAGGAACATCGGCAGAAATCTCTTTGACATTGGCTGCAGCAACTTTTCACTAGACACAAGACGAGAGGGAAGGAAAACAAAGTGAAAATGAACTATTGGGACCAATAAAAAAAGCTTCTGCATAGAGAAGGAAACAACAGAACCAAAAGACAGCCTATAGAATGGGAAAAGATATTTGTAAATTACGTATCTGATAAGGGGTTTATATAAAAAATCTATGAAGAATTTACCAGGCTCAACATCCAACAAACAAATAATCCAGTTAGAAAATGAGCAGAAGACATAAATAGGCAATTTCCCAAAGAAGACATCCAGAAGGCTAACAGACACATTAATAAATGCTCAACATCACTCATCATCAGGGAAATACAAATCAAAGCCATGATGAGATATCAACTCACACCTGTCAGAATGGCAAAAATTAACAACTCCAGAAAAAAGAGGTGTTGGTAAGGATAAAGAGAAAGGGAAACCCTCTCACACTGTTGGTGCGGATGCCAACTATTGCAGCCATTCTGGAAAACAGTATGGAGGTTCCTAAAAAAGGTAAAAATAAAACCACCCTACAATCCAGCAATTGCATTTCTAGGTCCAAAAATATAGATTTGGAAAGGTACATGCACCCCAATGTTTATAGCAGTGTTATCAACAATAGCCAAAATATAGAAAAAGCTCCAGTGTCTATCAAATGATGATTGGATAAAGAAGAAGTGGTATATATATGCAATGGAATATTATTGAGTCATCAAAAACAGTGAAGTCTCGTCATTTGCAATTATATGACTGGAACTACAGTGTATTATGCTAAGTGAAATAAAGCAGTCAGAAAGACCAATACCATATAATTTCCTTCAGATGTGGAATTTAAGAAGCAAAATAGATGAACAAAGGAGAAGGAGGAAAAAATAAATAAAAAAGAGAGAGAGAAAGAGTGAAACAAACCCATAATAGACTTTTAATGATAGAGAACAAATGGAAGGTTGATGGAGGAAGGGTGCTGCGGGATGGGCTTGATGTGTGATGGGTATTAAGGAGCACACTTGTGATAAACACAGGGTGTTATATGTAAGTGATGAATTACTGAATTCTACTCCTAAAATAAATATTGCACTATATGTTAACTAACTCTAATTTAAATAAAAAGTAAATAAAATTAAATAAATAAAAAGTAAATAAAATCTGCATGTTTAAGCCATTGCAAATATTGCCAAGAAGATTTTAGAAATGAATTATCTGAAAGGCCCAAACTGAGAAGACAAAGAAGGAGGGAAGAGGAAAAGGATAAACAAATTATGTCATGGTTTCACTTTTATAAATATCTTGAATCCTATTTCATGCCTTATTCCTAAGACTGGAAACATGAAGAAGTTTAAAAATACTAGTTACTCTTTCTCTTCATCCAGTCTTTCTTCCAGAGCTGAGTATTTTGTTTTTTCTGGCTTCCGACATTATTCTGACTCATATACTTTTTAGCTATTCCTTTCCTCTGGAAGTGTTCTTTTGGTTGGCATTTCAGGATTTCAAAATTCTTAAGCGATCTGAAGTTTACTCTAAGGATACATTTCTTTCTCCAGACTCTTTTGTGAAATGAGATCACTAAAGCCATGTAACTGGATTTGCTTTATCACTCAATCAATACTTCTTTCACAGAGAAGTGGCAGGAGGAATCTCAGGGAAAGCAGTGGCTGTAAGGGAAAATGAGTTTGAACAGAAATAGGGGCAACAAGGGCATATAGGAGAATTCTTTTCAAAGTAATATAGAGAAATGAAGATTTATAGGATGAGAATCATTGCCTGCAAAAATGTCTCATAGCTCTTTTCTTTCTTTTTACCTTCTAGCATCTAAGCTTCAGCTCTTTCCCACCCATTCATTCTTTTATTTTACTGTTTTATTGAATAGACCATTGAGTCCATATTCTACTTTCCTAGGTCAGTATTTTTGTTTTGTTTTGTTTTAAGATTTTATTTATTTGACAGAGAGAGATCACAAGTAGGCAGAGAAGCAGGCACAGAGAGGAGGAAGCAGGCTCCCTGCCGAGCAGGGAGCCCTATGGGGGCCTTGATCCCAGGACCCTGAGTTCATGACCTGAGCCGAAGGCAGAAGCTTTAACTCACTGATCCACCCAGGCGCCCCCTAGGTCAGTTTTTAAAAGTTTATAGAAACCAGGAATTCAATTAAATAAAATGTTCTTTTTTAATAATTTATTTTATTTTATTTTTTTCAGTGTTCCAAGATTCATTGTTTATGCACCGCACCCAGTGCTCCATGCAATACGTGCCCTCCTTAATACTCACCACCAGGCTCTCCCATCCCCCACCCACCCCCTCCCTTTCAAAATCCTCAGTTTGTTTCTCAGAGAATAAAAAGTTCTTAATAAATATATATTTACATGAAAGTTCCAAATACATGCATGGTATTGTGCAATTTTTACAACAATCCTGATTGCCATTAATAAATGTGTAATTAGTTCTATTTTATAAGAAGGAAAACAGACACTGAGAAACTAAGTAACTTACAAAAGTCAAAAAGCTTGAAAGAGAAACAAGAATCCTAAATGCAAAGTTCTTGACAATTAGTTTCTCTGAGTTTTGTGTTACTCTTGTGCTTTCTTCTAAAAATGCAAACAAAATAAAACAGACACTAGTAGTTATTGCAGAAAAATAGAATTTTGTTTCTCTGATTATATCTATTTCATTGTGTTCCAAATAATTTTAAACATCCAAAGTACAGGAGCATTTCCTTCAAAAACACATAGTCACACTCTCATTATTTTATTTTTATTTTATTATTTTATTTTATTTTACTATTTTATGTATTACTTAACTTCAAATAGGAAATATGTATAGGTGTATAATTTAAGATGAGATTCTTTAAAAGTAAAGACCAAACATCCTTGAGAATATATATTTCCAAGTGAAAGAGGCCCGGCATAGGCTTGTACTGCATAATTCCACTTACATGAGGTATCTGAAATAATCAAATTCATAAAATTAAAGACTGACATTAAGGTTATCAGAGACTAAGACAGGGGAAATGGGAAATTATTACTTAACATGTATAGATTTTCAATTAAGAAACAAATAAGCTCTAGAGATCTGCTGTACAACATTGCACCTATAACCAGTGGTAATGCTTGTACACTTAAATTTTTGTTAAGTGGATGGATCTAATTTTAAGTGTGCTTATCACTATAAAATTTTAATCAGATGGATAGATAGGTAGATGATAGATAATACATATATATGCGTATATCTTTTTTTAAAAGTAACTGAGTAAAGACAAAACAGGAACCACAACAAAGGTAAAAATTAACAAAAATGAAAGATCATCTTTTTAATTTAATACTATGTGAGTGTGGAATTTTGAAGTAGTTTGTGTTTAAGTATTTTTTGTTTCTTTTGAAGTGTGCAAATATATGGTTATATAAATTTTAATTTATTTCAATTTATGCAATTCATTATTCAAATTAATTTTTGAATAAAAGAAAATTAAATTCAGTGTTATTTTTCATTACTTGATATTTTATAAAAATAATACATTTCTGCTATAAGTGAGTTTTACAATCTGTAACAAAATTTGGAATGATTAGGAATTTTTTTAAGATTTTGTTTATTTGTTTGACAGAGAGAGAGATCACATGTAGGCAGAGAGGCAGGCAGAGAGAGAAAGGGAAGGAAGTTCCCTGCTGAGCAGAGAGCCCAGTGTGGGGCTTAATCCCAGGACTCTGAGATCACGACCTGAACCCAAGGCAGAGGCTTCACCCACTGACCACCCAGGTGTCCCTGATTAGGAATCTGAAAGCAGGATCATTTAAGTTAAAACAAGACCTATGAGCAATGCCATCAAAAGTCAAATATTATTACTATAGTTTTAATGATATACATGTCTGCAGTTAACTTAATTGCTTCTCCTTTATGTATCAGCTGAAAAAGTATTTTTTTCCGTAAAATTTTACACAAAATGTTCATTAAGCAGTCACTTATATTTGACGAGTGTAGTAAAAATGTATCCGTAAGCATAAACTTTTATATTTTTATTTTAAAATTCATTAGAGAAACTCTTCATTATATTAAACTAAATCTAAAACTATATTCTTATATTTTAAAATAGCACTTTATATTTCTTCACTTTGTAACTAATCACATATCTTGAAAAGAAACACTTATCCTAATTTTAAAAGATTTACACCTACATTTATCTCTGAACATGATTTTAATAACAGCTTAGCTGTCACAGGAAATTATAAGCATATTTTAATTAATTGTATATATGGAAGTTGTCATGTGTAAGTATATATATCAATTAATAATTGATATTTAAAACTGAAGTAAATTTTGCTGGGAACTTTTTCAATATGATTTTTAAAAAATCATCTAATAATCTAACCAGGCACAAGGGTAATGTTTCATTTTACAGTTTTCTCTGCAATACAAGGCATGTCCTGCCTTCTCAATTTCTAATATTTATATTTTACCATTATTTCAAAAAATAAATTTGTCTTTAGGCTTGGTAATGCTTTTTTATTAAGACTATATTTTTTAAAAGTAATTTTAGGGGGTAGCAGCCAAATTGCAAGGTAGAGAAAAGGTAGAGATTTCCCACATACTCCTTACCCCAACACATATATAACCTCCCCCATTATTAGCATCACTTACCAGAATGGTACATGTTTTACAACTGATGAACCTACATTGACACATCATAATCACCTGAAGTGCATAGTCTACCTTTAGTTCTACTCTTGGTATTGTACATTCTATGGATCTGGTCAAATATACAGTGGCCTGTGTCCATTATTATAGGAGCACATGGAATATTTTCACTGCCGTAAAATTCCTCAGCACTTGGGGCACCGGGGTGTCTCCGTTGGTTAGGCCACTGACTTCAGCTCAGGTCATGATCCTGGAGTCCTGGGAGTGAGTCTTGCATCAGGCTCCCAGCTCCTCAGAGAGTCTGCTTATCCCTCTGACCTTCTCCCCTCTCATGCTCTTTCTTACACACTCTCATTCTCTCAAATAAATAAATAAAATCTTTTAAAAAACAAACAAACAAACAAAAAAAACAGAAATCCTCTGTGCTCCGTGTATTCATCCCTCACCCCTCACCCTCCCCAACTCTTGGAAAACACTGATCTTTTTACTGTCTCCATAGTTTTGCCTTTTCCAGAATGTCATATTGTTGTAATCATACAGTACATAGCCTTTTCAGAATGCCCTCTTATATCTACTATTATGCATTTAAGATTTGTCTATGTCTTTTCATGGCCTGATAGGTCTTTTATTTTTATTTTATTTTATTTTATTTTATTTTATTTTATTTTATTTTATTGTGTGCTAAATGATATCCTATTGTCTCGATCTACCATAATTTATTTATCATTTCATCTTCTGCAAGACATTTTAGAAGTCCAAATTTTGGCAATTATCAATAAAGGTACTATTAACATACATGTGCAGGTGCTTGTACGGATTTAAGTTTTCAACTTGCTTGGATAGATATCAGGAACATGATCATTCAATCATATGACAAGCGTATGTTCTGTTATTACTTTTCATCATTTTTTGATGGAATATATTTAGGGTTTTTTGCACTAAAACAAACAAGCAAACAATCAAGGAATCAACTTAATTCGGGAGGTGAAAGACCTGTACTTTGAGAATTATGAAGCATTGATAAGAGAAACTGAAGACAATACAAATAAATGTAAAAACATCCTATGCTCATGGATTGGAAGAATTAATATTATTAAAATATTCCTGCCATTATACAGCAAAGTAATCCCTATCGAAATACCAATAGTATTTTTCACAGAACTAGGACAAATAATCCTTACATTTATATGCCTTCACAAGAGGCCCCAAGTAGCCAAAGCAATCTTGATAAAGAAGAACAAAGCTGGAGTTATCACTATTCCAGATTCTAAGAGACCACAGAAATAAGCTCACTCTTATATGATCAATAAATCTATAGCAAATTTCTGGGCTTTTCTTACACTATTCAAATACATTTTGTCCATTTCATTAGGTCATATCAACTGGAACCTGGCAGAGCTGTACAAAATATTTCTGTATGATCCCATGAAGAAGCAAAGATAAAGGAGGCAATAATAATGTTCTGTTATATTTGAGAGTATTGTGTTTAAAATTAGTTCATTGTGTAAACTGAGTGTTGATGGAGGGAGGTGGCTGGGGGATTGTTAGATGGGTGATGGATATTAAAGAGGGCACTTGTGATGAGCACTGAGCACTGTATGTAAGGGACAAATCACTGAATTCTACTGCTGAAACCAATATTGCAGTGTATAACTAACCCAGATTTAAATAAAAATTAAAAAAAATAAAAAATTGGGGCCACCTGGGTGGCTCAGTTGGTTAAGCGACTGCCTTCAGCTCAGGTCATGATCCTGGAGACCCGGGATCGAGCCCCACATCTGGCTCCCTGCTCGGCGGGAAGCCTGCTTCTCCCTCTCTCACTCCCCCTGCTTGTGTT
The DNA here is from genome assembly GCA_004023965.1 of Spilogale gracilis. Lineage (NCBI taxonomy): Eukaryota > Metazoa > Chordata > Mammalia > Carnivora > Mephitidae > Spilogale > Spilogale gracilis. The sequence goes on from PITA01007351.1 coordinate 68,496, forward strand.
CCCTCTCTGGCTGTGTTTCTCTCTGTCAAATAAATGAAATCTTTAAAAAAAAAAAAGAAAATTAAAAAAAAATAAAAATAAAAAATTGGTATACCTGGGTGGCTCAGCTGATTGGGCATTTGCCTTCAGCTCAGGTCCTAGGATCCAACTCCCCATCAGGCTCCTGGGTGGCTCAGGAAGGGGTCTTCTCCCTCTCCCTCTGACTCTTCCCGTACTTGTGTGCTCTTTCTGTCTTTCTCTTGGTTGAATAAATAAAATCTTTTAAAAATTAGCTCATTGTGATTTTGATAATTTCTTTACAGAGTAAAATTTTAGTTATAAAGCATTCTGTCAAGTTACATCATCTTAATAACATAATTATTTTGAAAATAGCTACTATATGCAACCTGTTATGGAAAGTGAAGGATACAACCTGTATAAGCCACACTCTTATCCTGCAGAGGAATTATAGCTGGATATAAATACGCATAAGGATATTTGATTATATCTATATCTATATCTATCTATCTATCTATCTATCTATCATCTATCTATCTATCAGCTATCTATCTACACATTTATGTTATGTTCCTAAGGTGTAGGATAGTATGTGTTATAGCAATTAAAAGGAGGGACAAATTAATCTCTAACTCCCTGAGCTAAGGGAGTTGTAATAAATTATATAATAGAATGGAGCTATTGTGGTAAGTGGAATGCAAGAACAAAGGCACAAGCCAAAGTATGAGTAAACAGGGAAAACTTGATTGTATCTCAATAACCAAGCAAAGGAATTTGGATTTTATCTTATGGGACAATCATTTGTTAGTTAGGGATCAACCATAAAAGAAAGAGTCCCATATTCAAATCTATTTGGTCAATGTGTTTGACAGTTTAATGCTTCTGTTTGGTTGGACTATAGTTACCAGTCATTTATGTAAACACTATTATAGGTATATTTCTGAAGATGTTTATAGATAAGGTTAATATCTATAATCTGTTCACTTTAAATAAAGGGAATTTTCCTTGATAATCTAGGTAGTCCTGATCTTAATCATCGCTACTAAGTTGAAAGACCTTAATAGAGAAACTTAAGTTTTCTTGAAGAAAAAGAAATTCTACCTCAAGACTGAAGTATCAATACCTGTCAGAGAGTCTCTGTGCTGCCAGCTTGCCTTATGGAAAATGGACTTTCTAACCCTCACAACCTCATAAACCAGTTCCTCAAAATAGATCTCTTTTATTCCTAAATTCATTGCAGTAGCCTAGGCATATAAATCATTTAACAAAATTCATCCTCCATTACTGATAAAAACTCTCAACAAAATTAGGAACACAAGGGACAAGTGTTGAAAACTTAATGATAACATTGGACCTAATGGTGAAGGACTGAATGCTTTCCCCTCAATTTTAGGATCAAGGAAAGAATGTTTCTTCTCACCAGGTCTTAAACATTATATTGGAGGCTGTTGCTAGTACTCGAAAGAAAGAAGTAAAAAGAAAGAGAAACATCTACTTTAGACAAGAAGTAAAACTTATTTGCAAGTGACATGATCATCTGTAGAAATTTTTGTGGAATCTACAACAATCTATTAGAAATGATAACTAAATTTAGCAAAATTGCAAATTATCATGCAAATATATAAAATAAAAATGAATATATTTCTATATATTAATAACAGGAAATTATAAGAAAATCCAATACCACTTAAAAACGTGTTAAAATATATTTTATACTCAGGGATAATTCTGATAAAATATATCCAAAATATGCAAAAGAATACATCCATACAAAGATTTATTCATACATAATAATGCAATATGTAACATTCCACATCTAGAAATCAAAGTGTTCATCAGCAAGTTCATGGAAACATAAATTACAAATTATTATGTTATTTCTACAATAAGATGCAATTTGCCATGAAAACAACTGAACTATTGATGAAAAATCATGGGTGGACTTCAAAATAATTGTGCTGAAAGAAGACAAAGAAAAAAAGTACATACTATATGATTCCATTTATTTAAAATTGTAGAAAATGGAAATGATCTATGATGACTGAAAGAAGATCAGTGTTACTTAGGGACATGAGGTTACATAAAGAAGGGTTTAAAAGGAACCACAAGTTAATTGTAGGAGCTGATGGATATGTTTATTATTTTGATTTTGATGATTTCACTGGAATATGATTTCATATATATGTCAAACTTTGCCAAATATTTGCCTATAAATGTGCAATTTATCAATTAAATCCTAATAAGGTTAAAAAATGAATCATCAGAAGAACTAAGACGTTTGAATAATAAAACAGAAGAGAACACTAAAGTTGAGGTCATGATTATAAAATAAATTCTTATCTTTAAGAGTGAAACAATAGATAATGTCTATGGTTGTTAAATCTATAGCAACTGTAGCAATCTTATTTTAAGAAAAGAGTTTAAAATCATGGAGAACTGGAAAATGTCAGTTCTATAAAAACCTTTTTAGTGTTTTGTTTGTATTTTTTTTTGTTTACATATATAAAAAATGTTTGCCTTTGAGCTATGCAATCACATATATACACACAGGCTTTTAAATGATTGCTAATTGCCTGTCTCAATCAATCTCCTTTTATTGGTGACTTATTTCTACATCTGTTGGCTGTGGCAATGTACAGACCTAAAATATACGTACATATGTATTGCATATTTTAGTATATATTAAAATAAGTATATAAAATATATTTATCATATTATTTATTATAAATAAGTATATTATCTATTGTCTGTTATCTATTTTATATTATCTATTATAAATAAGTATGTGTATATGTGTGTATGTGTGTGTATATATATACGTGTGTGTGTGCATATACACACACATATATATATTTATATATATATATACACACAAAATTCTGGGTATGTATACACACACACACACACACACACACACACACATATATACATATCTCCCAATATTTTTTCAAGCTAGAATAAGCAGGGAACAGAGTTCTGACATCAAATGAAGAAGCCGTGGGAAGGACTTGCATAAAAGTTCTAAAAGGAGGATAAAACCCAATAGGTATACATCATTTTGTGGCCTGATATGCCAAGGAAGCCTGGCTCCAGGAAGATATCACACTAGCACTTTCCAGGCATCTCTCAGATGTCTTTTACATGAAGAGAGAAAATGTAAACATATAAAAAATAAAACCTTGCCATTTTTCCCAAGTCACTCTTATTTAATTTTATTGGTACATGAAGTGAACAAAATCTCTAATATATGCTCAGAAGACAGACACACACACAAACACACATCACATGCATAACACAGTAGAGTAATGGTTTGAAAAAGGATAACTAGAGTTCAGCTCAGGATCCCTACTTATTTACCTATGAAGAGTATATACTTGATACTGTAGTTCCCCTTTATGGGTCCGGTGCACCCATCCTCCAGCTTCTTGTTGTGACTGATAGTTAATGAAATCTCACAGGGGCACCCTTCACTAGAAAAGTTGCTAAAACTCTTACTAATCTAATTAAGCTAAGAGCTGTCTTGTCTAGGAGATTATACTAATGTGTGTGTGTGTGTGTGTGTGTGTGTGTGTGTGTGTGTGTGTGTGTGTGTGTGTCTTACCAAAGCATCCAAAGTACTTTCCACTTCTTCTAATCAAGTTTAAATACATTGTGTTATCAATATAGAGGACCAACGTGATGTCCAGCAGAATACCCAACTGTTGTAGGTCTGGAATAATATTAACCACAAAAATACTAAGTAAAAATACTGAAACAGATGTGATTATTTTAGGGCTTTTAATATTTTTGTGGCACCTGCAATATCCCTTGCAAAGTTAAACACAAGATAGGACAATTTGTACTTCCTACTACTTAGAAGAGAACACAGCTCATGGCAAAGATTTTTGAGGTTTGCAGACCATATATTTAATGCTTAGAAGAAAGCTCTGAAACTAAAGATCCATTTATCAGGATGCATGGAAAATTGCTTATTTTGACTATGGCTCTGAGCATTAAGGTCTTTGCTGCAAGTCATCACTACAGTGCAAGTAGCCTCACCACTTGGGTCATGTAAATAAATTAATCCCATGGTATTAGAGACTCCTGTGCTAAGAAGAGAAACTGGTAAAATCAATAACAAGGCCTAACAGGAAACTTGTACACTGATCCTTAGAATCAGGACAAGAACCTGACACTTCCAGCTTGTGCATATAATTATACACCATTTGAAAATCACCTCTTACACACTACTAACCCCTCTTAGAAATGTTACATCAATTTACCACCCAACCAGGATTGACAACCAAGTCTAAGTTCGGGTGAGCCTAGAAGGCATTCATTATAGAATAGAAGTGTCCAATCTAAAACTGGGTTTAGGGGGTCTAGAGACCATATGTAAGCTGCAAACAGATGAACAAGATCCCGTACCATCTTCTGTTATTATACTGATGCTTTCTTGTCAAATAACGTCTATGAATCTATTGGCATTTTCTACACTTAGCTGATAAAGAAAGGAAAAGGCCAAGGTTACTATAGGATGTATTAGCTTTGGTATGTATGTGCACATCAGAGACTGCTTATGCTCTATAGAACTAAGCGAGCTTGTTCCTGAAGGAAGTGGTCAGGGGTGCACTTTCAGGAGTCAGACTTTGGGCAGTGTACCTGATCATCCACTTTGTGTAGAAAGAGAATTGACATTAGGTAAGGACATATAAGAGACACATGGATGGACCAATAAGACTTAACATAGTGTGTGAATGTTTGACATGCAAGTTAATGTCCATCAGAGAGTGTCTATTGCAGAAAAGACACTAAACTATCAAGTGCATACGATACCTTTTTCAATTAAATGCCATTAAATGTCAGCCAGCCTTTCTCTTTGGGCATTCCTGTGCTTATGCCATAGATTATCAAAGAAATAGTCATGGCAGTATAGGTGGAGGTTATGTGATGTCTGGCAGCTTGGGATTTCTCACACCAGGGTGATCTAGCTTTTGCTGCTACTGAGTATTTGGTCTGTCAGTAACAGAGAATAATAATGAGTCCACAATACAGCATGATCTCTCAAGTTAGAGGAAATTAGTAATTTGTTGGTATTTTGGTTATAAACTCTATAGAATCTTAAAGGTAATGATTCATCCTGAATGGAACTGTCACATATTCTAGAAATGGCTTAGTTTTCCTTCTATGTGGTGGCTTAGAAAGCCTCACTATTTAAATATTTGGAATTCGTCTGATCTACCCACACGAGATCTCCTACACGTAACATATTCCAAAATTAAGGACACTTTTTGGTGATAGTGCTGCAGCAGCATGGTCATGATGATCATCCAACCACAGAACTTTACTTTCCTAAAATTGTCTGCCTGGTAAAGGACATTAACATCTTGAGGAAACAGCTGAAGTACCAGTTTTCAGGTGAATTCTGAGAGGTGAAGATTCTCTAGTTCAGAATAGAGAATACTCTTTAAGCCAAAGGCTATAACCTACTGTTTTGTTTCCAATAGACGAAGTACATCATTCTGGGAATGAAGGAATAGAAGTGGCAGGGGTCTCACTCACCATCAATCCCAGTGACCAATTGAAGAGTTTGAGCTCCCTGTCCCCTCTAGACTTTCTAGTCTACAGCAGATCACTTCCACTACAACTATCACTAAACTTCAATTTAACTTCTGCCTGATGACTTTGGGCTCTTTGTGGCATTGATCATTAGGTGAAGAAGGAAGTCACCATACTAGTAAAGGCAATTAACCTTGATCATCATGAGAGCTACTGTCCCATAGGAAGGGAAAATCAAAGTGTACTTGGCAATCAGGAGATCCTCTGGCTATTTCTTGGTGTTCTTGTGTAGTTTTAACTATAAATGAGTCAGAAAGAGATACAACTTGATAAATATACAGTGACAAGCTCTCAGAACACTTGAGGATCAGAGTCCCAACCAAACAACCGCATAGCCTGACTAAAGTACTGATTAAGGGTAGGAGGAGCCTTGTCTGGGTAAAAAAAAGAAGTAAATGGTTATCACTTACATCCTTAGGCCAGCTGTAGCAGTGTGCTGACATTCACTGTACTCACCCTTCCACTGTGAATTTTCCTAGAAATTATGACCCAACCATTGAGCTGGATGCAATGAATCAAATATGGGAATTAAGCAGATCTGAATAGTACAGTGAGCAGACCATAGTGGAGACTAAAGGTGTCCCATTTGGATACTTTTTACTAAGACAGTGTATCCCAGCTGCCTTGAGAGTTAGCTTTTAATGGTTGACAGCTTCGCTTCTTTCAAAAATTTACTATTGTCCAAATATAGGTAATGCTCTCTGCAGGGGGCAACCTGCAGTCAGTCATGGGCTAACAGAGATCCTTAAGGCCATCATTTTGCCTCAAGCTGAAACCAATTTGTGGGATCATTCGTGCTCTGGAACATCTCATGGAAAATCAGACATCTTGAAGAATTTGTAGCTGTATCTCATTCCTGCTTAGTTCAACCTCCTGCCCAATACTGCTTATTTCATTCCTTTTCTCCTAAGATTAATAGAGAATTCCTTCAACAAAGCATGTGCACCTAAATCCCTGTGTTAGGCTCTGCTTCCAGGGAAACTTATCTAAGACATTGTGACCATGAGCTATTAAATTAGAACCACAGATTTTCAGTTTTCTCAATTGAAATCCATTAAAGATAAGTGTTCCTACTATTGCATTATGGATATGAGGTTCTACAGAATCTGTCACTCTATAATACTTAATATCTTGCTTTTAATCAACTGAGTAGTTTAATGATGCAATAATGGTAACTTTTATATATTTTATTGTATCACACAGTACAATTTTCAAATGCTAGAAAGAGAGATAATTTGCTCAACCCTAATATAGAATAATATTCTGGCCCTTTTCCAAGTGTATCTCTTACCCTTAGTTAAGGTGTTTATATATAGGACCAAGCGTTCTTATACACCTGATCTTATGTCACTCCTATAGACTATGGTCTGGTTCTCAGGACACTGGACTTCTTACCACTATCCTGAATTGATGAATAACTGGAGCTGACTTTGTACAAAGACAAGTTGACCTGAGGGAGGATCATGTTATATATTACTAGGTTCATCCCTAGGCCTGAGAGAAGGTCATGTAGCTGCTATTTTGGAACGTGCTAGAATATGTGGGTAGGTATCTCCACAGAGGTGAACTCAAGGCCCCTTTTTGTACAGTATAAAGCTGGAGACTCAGGTTGCTATTTTCCTCATACCATCATGTTCCAAGACAGTTCTTAAAAATGAGAATTAAAAATTAATACCTGACTTTTAAAGGGACTATAAAGATATATTTTCAAAGTAGGGGGATTAAACAGTATTTAGTGCCTTATCTTGTTCATATATTTCAATTATTTAACAAAATATATGTTAGATCTTGCAAATGTTGAGTTGGAGTAAGTATTGCATTCACTACTTTAGATCTTAATTTCTGTAGTCGAATCCAAGTAATATCTTTGTGTAAGGTACAGTATTACAATATGTCCAAGCATTTCCCATGCATAGTTTTTTCCCTTTGTTCATGTTCTTCACCTAAATCTTTTTTCTTTTTTGAAAAATTAACATGCCCAATTGTAAATTACACATTAATTCATCTTGTCTACAAATTTATTTCATTTTGCTCTCTACTATATCTGCTACTAACCTCATCATGTCTGTTTATATTGTTTCTCTATTTTTATATAGTTTGCAACACCTCTCTATTTTCTATCATATGAGAACCTTATTAATATTCCATTTACTTGTACTTCCAAAATTCTTAATTAAAATGCTAAACAGGATATTAAATCAGATGGAAGCAAAGAATGACCTCTGTGACAGACCATAAGACAACTTCCTCAATATAATGTATTGCTATTTATCATGTTTCTTGATATATTACTTCAGATGGTAATCTGTAACTATGATATCAACTGAATTTTTTTAAATAGAGTTCTGTTTAAAAACTTTACTTGTGGCTCTTAAGGTCATCATTAAAAACTGTAAGAAATAGAGTTCTTCAATTATATAAATATCATTAATTAAAATATGTTATGGTGAATAATTGTCTTAAGATTCAATTTAATAAATGTTTTGTTCTTAAAAACACACCATAAGCCATAATTAATATTGAAAACATAGATATTTGGTTTAGTGTGAGTGGAATAGTTGACTCAACATATGTTTATAATATTCATTGTTTCTTTGTAAACTCACTTTATCAAGACTCTGAGATTTCCACTTGACAACAAGAGATTTGGTTAGCATTTTAAAAGTGGCGGAACAAAATCCATCCACTAAGTCAAGAGAAATTTGGAAGATTATGATAATCTTTCCAATATGATGTGGAAGTCTTCATTCTAAAACATAGAAAAAATAAGAATGGAATTATATATTCATATAATAATTGATGTGAACGACTCATCATACTGAATTAATATATGTTGAAGGGTATCATTCTTCTTATTTAAATACCTCAGTTAGGTATTCTGTTTTTCCGGTAAAACCATAGAGGAGAGGTTAAGGACATTATATTTTCTAGTGTTATAGTTTTCATTTAAATGTAATTTGGGAATCACTAAATTCTATATCTGAAACCAATTTTACCACATAAGTTAACTAAGTAGAATTTAAATTCAAAAATTAAAATAAAAGAAACTAAATTTAAAATAAAATAAAATAAACATAATTTAGGGCCATGGGGTAACTACAAACCATTTTTTAATATTTCATTGTATATTGCTCTTTTAATATTCCTGAAATACACCAGTTAAAGTTCTAACATATACAAAACACATTTAAAGGGATAGGGATAAGGATAAAAAATGCTGTAAGACACCCTATAAGGTTCAACATCTGGAAACACTTATTCAAAAACATTTGAATATTTGCAAATTAAAATAATACAGTCAAAATGAATGTAATTAAGGTTTTTTTTTTTAATATTTTATTTATTTCACAGAGAGAAACATAGCCAGAGATGGAACACAAGCATGGGGAGTGAGAGAGGGAGAAGCAGGCTTCCCGCCGAGCAGGGAGCCCGATGTGGGGCTCGATCCCGGGTCTCCAGGATCATGACCTGAGCCGAAGGCAGTCACTTAACCAACTGAGCCACCCAGGTGCCCCATGGAGACATGTCTTGAAAGATGTTGCTGTGGCTGATGTCAAAGAAGTTACCACTTATGTTCTCCTCTAGGATTCTGATGGGTTCCTGTCTCACATTGAGGTCATTCATTCTGAGTTTATCTTTGTGTATGGTGTAATAAATTTTTTTAGTTTCATACTATACATAGCATCCAATATTCTCAGCACTATTATTAAAGAGACTGTCTTTTTTTCCACTAGATATTTTTTTCTGTTTTGTCAAAGATTATTTGACTATAGAGTTGTGGGTCCATATCAAGACTGTCTACTCTGTTCCATTGGTCTATGTGTCTGTTTTTGTGCCAGTACCATTCTGTCTTCATCATCACAATTTGTAATAAAGCTTGAAATCAGGTAACGTGTTGCCCCCAGCTTTGTTTTTCCTTTTTCAGCATTTCCTTAGCAATTCAAGGTCTTTTCCAGGTCCATATAAATTTTAGGATTATTTTTTCCAGTGCTCTGAAAAATATTGGTGGAATTTTGATTGGGATAGCATTGAAAACAGATTGCTCTGGGCAGTATAGACATTTTAACATGTTTATTCTTCTGATCTATGAGCATGGAATGCTCTTCCATCCTTTTGTGTCTTTTTCAATTTCTTCCATGAGTGTTCTCACATCCTCAAGTACAGATACTTAACTTCTTTGGTTAGGTTTATTCCTAGGTATCTTATGGTTTTTGGTGCACTAGTAAATGGACTTGATTCTCTGATTTCCCTTTCTATATTTTCATTGTTAGTGTACAAGAATGCCACTGATTTCTGTGCATTGATTTTGTATCCTGGCACATTACTGAATTGTTGTATGAGTTCTCGTGGTTTGGAGGTAGAGTCTTTTGGGTTTTCCATATAAAGTATCATGTCATCTGCAAAGAGAGAGAGTTTGACTTCTTCTTTGCCAATTTGAATACCTTTTATTTCTTTTTGTTTTCTGATTGTTATTGCTAAGAGTTCTAACACTATGTTTGAAACATAGTGGTGAGTGGGCATCTTTGTCTTGTTCCTGATCTCAATGGGAAGGCTGTCAGTTTTTCCCCATTGAGAATAATATTCACTGTGGGTTTTTCATAGATAGATTGTATGAAGTTGGGGAATTTTCCCTCTATTCCTATACTTTGAAGAGTTTTAATCAAGAATAAATGCTGTATTTTGTCAAATGCTTTTTCTGCATCAATTGAGAGGACCATGTGGTTCTTCTCTCTTCTCTTATTGATTTGTTCTATTATGTTGATGGATTTTCAAATGTTGAACCACACTTTCATCTCAGGGATAAACCCATCTGGTCATAATGGATAATCTTTTTAATGTATTGTTGGATTCTATTAGCTCGGATCTTGTTAAGAATCTTGGCATCCATATTCATCAGGGATATTGGTCTGAAATTCTTCTTTTTGATGGGGTCTTTGTCTGGTTTGGGGATTAAAGTAATGCTGGCTTCACAGAAAGAGTCTGGAAGTTTTACTTCTGTTTCTATTTTTTGAAATAGTTTCAGGATACTAGATATTGTTTCTTCTTTGAATGTTTGGTAGAATCCCCCAGGCAATCCGTCATGTCCTGGGCTCTTGTTTTTTGGGAGGTTATTGATCACTGCTTCAATCTCATTACTAGATATTGGTCTATCAGGTTGTCAATTTATTCCTTTTTCAGTCTTGGAAGTTTATAGGTTTCCAGGAATGCATTCATATCTTCTAAGTTATTTAACTTATTGGTTTATAACTGTTGATAGTAATTTCTGATGATTGTTTCTATTTCCTTGGTGTTAGTTGTGTTCTCTCCCCTTTCATTCGTAATTTTATTAATTTGGGTCTTCCCCTTTTCTTATGGATTATTTTGGCCAATGGCTTATTAATCTTATTAAATCTTTCAAAGAACCAGCTTCTAGTTTTGTTGATGTGTTCTACTATATCTCTAATTTTTAATTTATTGTTCTCTGCTCTAACCTTAATTATTTCCCATCTTGTATGTGAGGTCATCTTAATTTGTTATTGATTTTCCAGTTGTTTAAGGGACAAAGAGAGTTGGTGTGTTTGGGATTTTTCCATTTTTTTTGAATGAGGCTCGGATGACTATGCATTTCCCCCTTAGGACTGCCTTTGTTGTATCCCATAGACTTTGGATCGATGTATCTTCATTCTCATTGGTTTCCATGATATGTTTAAGTTCTTCTTTGATTTCCTGGTTGATCCAAATATTCTTGAGCAAGACAGTCTTTAGCTGCCAAGTGTTTAAATTCCTTCTGAACTTTTTTGTTGTGGTTGAGCTCCAGGCATTGTGGTCAGAGAATATGCAGGGAATAATCTCAGTCTTTTAGTATCAGTTGAGCCCTGATTTGTGATGTAATATGTGGTCTGTTCTGGAGAAAGTTCCATGTGCACTTGAGAAGAATGAGTATCCTCCTGTTTTAGGGTGGAATGTTCAGAATATCTATCAGATCCATCTGGTCCACTGTGTCATTCAAAGCTCTTGTTTCTTTATTGATTTTGTTTAGATGATCTGCCCATTGCTGAGAGTGGTGTGGTAAGACCTCCTACAATGAATGGATTCATATCAATATGACTATTCTGCTTAACAGTTGGCTTATGTAATTGGCTGCTCCCATGTTGGGGGCATAAATATTTACAATTGTTAAATCTTCTTGGTGTATTGACCCTTTAATAATGATGCAGTGTCCTTCTGTATCTTTGACTCCAGTCCTTAGATTAAAATCTAATTTGTCTGATATAAGAATCACTACTCAAGCTTTCTTTTGAGGTCCATTGGTGGAAAATGGTTCTCCATCCCCCACTTTCAGTCTGGAAGTGTCTTTCGAATCAAAATATGTCTCTTGTAGACAGCATATGGACAGTTTCTGCCATTTTAACCAGTCTGCAATCCTGTGCCATTTTATTGGAGTATTTAGGTCATTCACATTGAGAGTGATTATTGATAGGTATGTTTTTATTGACATCATGTTGCCTGTAAGGTTCTTGTTCTGTAGATTACCTCTATATATTTCTGTTCTGTGTCACTCTTTGGTGGGTTCCTCTTTTATAGAACCTCCCTTAGTATTTCTTTTAGTGCTGGCTTGGTGGTCACATAATCTTTTTGACCTTGCTGGTCCTGGAAGCTCTTTATCTCTCCTTCCATTTTGAACATCAACTTTTCTGTGTACATTATCCTTGCTTGCATTTTTTTAAATTTAATTTCCTGAATATGTCTTGCCAGCCATCGCTGTCTTGCCAGGTTTTTGTGAGCAATCTGATGTTATTCTTATGGTCCCCCTCTGTACATAAGGGATCTCTATCCCCTAGCTGCTGTTAAGACATATTCTTTGAATTTATGATTCATGAATTTCACAATTATGTGCCTGGAAGTTTTTCTAACCTCATTGATCTTGGGGGGTGTCCTCTCTGCCTCTAGGACACAGACACTTGTTTCACTCCTCAGATTAGGGAAATTTTCACCCAGGATTTGTTCAACTATATCATCTAGCCTTCTCTCTCTCTCAACTCCCTAAGTGATTCCAATAATTCTGATATTGAAATGTTTCATGGCATCAATTATTTCCCTAATTCTTTTTTCATGGGATTTTAGCTGTTTACTCCAAGACTTCTCCTGCTCCTCCTTCTCAATCAATCTGTCTTCTAGATCACTAATGTGCTCTTCTACTTCACTTACCCTAGCTGTTAGGTATTTAAATTAGATTGGATCTCATTGATAGCATTTTTAACCTCTGCCAGTTCAGCTTTTATTTCTGCCCTTAGAGCTTCTATCTTGCCACTTATGTTCTTTTCCAACTTAGCCATTGCTTGGATAATTGCTACCCTGAATTCCATTTCTGTCATATTGTTTGTGTTCATAGTTAGTAGTTGTGTGTGACAGGGGTTGCAGACTGAGTTTTTCTTCTGTTGGGTATTCCTCCTCTGAGTCATTTTGGTGAGGGATGGTTGAAGGGATGTATAGCTGAATATATCAACCATGACCCAGGTCAGTTGTTCATTGGAAGGTTTCAGAGCTATCAGAAGTCACCAATGGAAAGGAATAAGACAGAAAAACAGAGAGAGAAAAAAAGAAAAGAAGCAAGAAAAAACCTGACCAGAATGGGCCCCAATGGTAGGATTTATATGGCACAAAAACAAAAAGAATAAACAAAAAGACCATGAAAAATAAAAGAAAGAGGGAAAAATCAAAAACCAAAACCCAACCCAAATGACCCCCAAGAACAATATTTATATATTACAAAGGCAAAAATAAATACACAGAAACACTGACAGGAGAATAATATGGGAAGGTGAGTACAACCTTCATTGTGGACGAGGAAAGTATTTCAGTATCTCCTGGGTGTATCTTGTTATTATTGTTAGAGGACTCCACTTTCTAGAGATATAGGGAAATTAAAACTGGTTTGTATAGGGGTAGTATTGAATAGGAATGAAGGTTTACCTTGAAGTTTATATCTATATGTATATTTAAAAGAAAAAAAAAAGAAAAAAGAAACAAACAAACACAGGTATATGTATGAAAAAGTTCAAGGTAAAAATTTATTATGGAATGTTGTATTATGTATCACTTTGTAATAATAAGTGGGTTAAAAAATAAAAGAACAAGAATTGTAGGAATGAACTTAAAATTGGAAATGAGAACTTAAAAATAAAAATGATAATTCATTAAAAGGAAAATAAAATGAAAAGCTGTATCTATAAAATATACAGGTTGTGGTAGTAACGGGGAGCTTAATATATTGTTGTTGTTGTTGTTTTCCCCTGATGTTGTGGTTTTACAGTTTTATGGAGACCTTTGGTGTTTGTTGTTCTTCTGCCTTTGGGGAAGGGGTCTGCCACCTTGTTTTTCAGTCACTATTCCTTTGGCTGAATTTCTCGGCCCCTGTCAAAATGCTTGGCTCTATGAAAACTGGGTTTTCAGGCTTTTGTTCTCTGGAGGTTTTTGTTCTTTTGCAGCTTTTTGCAGCTTTTTAGAAATTCAGGCCAAAATAAACTGTCCCCACCCAGACCTCCATCTCAGAGAGAAGCCTCAGCTCCCCTCTGGATGGTGCAGGGCACACAGACTCTCCCTCTGCACTCTCCCCTTCACTGTGCCACCTCTCACAGGTAGCATGCTCCCCCAGTCGCTCGCCAGAATGATGCTGAGGCCCCCACTTGTTGCTTCACTATGGTGCCACAGAAACCATGAGTGATATTGGTTTGTGTGAGCTTGTGACTATCCAGACACTCTCTGGAGCCTACACCCACACTGTGGTCCCCCATGTTGCCTGGAAGGCTAAGGAAAGAGGGACCTCCATTGCACATTGCGGGCACCTAGCCCAAGGGGTGATCCAAGCACAGACTCAGGGGTTTCCCCCCTCCACTGGGTTCCCTTGGTTGCCAGGGAGTGCTTTCTACAGCCATCCTGGAGCCACAGTTTTATGCCCCTGTCAGTGGCTGTCAGCTTCCTCCTCTTAAGACCCTTTGTTTTTGAGTGCTTTTAACCAGACTTCAATTTGATGTTGCTGCTCAAGCACAGGGCACTTTTGCATTGGGATATTACTTTCCAATGGGCTTCTTCTGGTGACTCCCTCCCCCTTCTGTTTATTGTCCAAAATCAGTATGAGTGCTCTCGTTCTGCTTTACCTCTGCACTGATGCTCTTCTGCCTCCATAGAGATCTAGAAGTATGTAATCTTACATCTCAGGCTGATTTCATGGGTGTTCACAGTGTTCTGGTAGATATTTAGCTCACTTCAGGGGACCCTCTGAAACAGGGTTTCCTACTTCTCTGCCATCTTGCCCCTCTATGTTTATCTTACAAATTTAAATTGTCGAAGGTTATTTAACACAATGAAAAGTGGGCATTATAATGACTATAATAATTAGACCTATGTTGAAGTTTATTCCCTATGTCTATCATTATGTTGTGATAATATTATCTGTATTTATAGTATTTTTTCTCTGTTTAACTATTACAAATATAAATCACATTTTACCTCATTTTAACTGCATTAAGTATCTTCATTCAGCGAAAAGAACACATAAAAATAAATGTGTGAATATAACCTGAAAGTAGCTATCACAACAAAAAGAAGCAGAAATTCAGTAACAATGTAAGATATAGCCTAAAATTATCCTTGATCTTTCAGTATTTAAATTATTTTTGGTATATCAATCTTTTGCCACAAGAATAAGAAGTTATATAACAATGACTTGCAATTTTGTGTATCAAAAATGGATAAGTAAGAAAAGTTAGGTATCTACATTTTAAACTTACTAAGTCCAAAACACTTTGTCAACCTCATTAAATTCCTCCAATCAGGTGCCTAGTTAAAGTCACAGATACTCTGTCTAGGGCTTCAAAGTCTGCCAGTTATTCCTTTAAATAGATGAGTCAGTTGTTGAATTACAGATTTCTGCTATGGAAAATTATTATATTAGTAGTAGTTATATACTTATTGACTTTATGTCTAAATGGAAAAACTGAAAGCTATTATACATATTAAAGTTAGTGGAAGAAACTATAGAGCCTGACCATCCTTTTTTAAAACCATTGTTTACTTCATCTTTTTATCATATGAATATAGCACTCATAGACTGTATCTGGCACCTAAATGTCAATTTAACCTTCAGGCTTCACAAATTTCATTCATATTAAGCTACATCTCATAAGCACGGAATGTCACAGGGTCTAAATGCATGCACTAGATCTTTAGTTATAATCATCCTGCTGGTAGGTTAAAAAAAAGTTAATATTACAGTGTTTATATTCTGGATGCCCAGGGTATAAATAAATTTTATTTCTTAGATGAGTCACTTTAAAATGAGCTTGTTCAGGGAATACTGTGTGAGTCTATGAAAAAGGAGAAAATAAGTGTGTGGAATGGAATCAGGGTATGGAAAGATCAAAATGAAAGTTCACACTAAATGATGCCTCTCTTCATGCAAGTAAATGTCAGCTATCAGTTTCAGAATACCATCCTGATTTTTAAGAATAGAGCCATTAATACAGTGGGCAATATGAAAATAAAGATTATAAAACTTTGGGAATTAATAAAATTCTTCACTGAAGAAAAGAGGATGATTACTTTTTGCATATAGGGCATAGGTCATTTTCAGAGACTGTCTTTGGAAATGTAGCCTTTTTAGTGGCATTTCATTCTGTAATATTAAAAAGCAATTCTCATAGGCCAAATTTCTTTAGCTAAAGTCAAGTGGAATGTAGAAATAGTTCTACAAAAATATTCAAAGAAAAAAATACTTTTCATGTCTTTACTTTTGTGACAGCCTCCCAAAGACTTTTATTGATCTAAACCCCAGAAGCAATTTGATGATCTCTGATCGGACAAGTACAACTTAGAAAACTAATAAAAAAAAGGTCACTAAGTTACACTTCACTCACTCCCAACTCACATGATGTACATCATTTGCCGCTTTTTGTAGAATAACTGATATTTTAGATCATTTTAATTTAATAAAAAAGCTGTTTGTGACTCAATTATTCAGTAAAATATTTTTACCCTATTACTTTAAGCAAGTAATGAAAAACAAAGCAAAGCTGACTTTTCTTCAGAATCAAGGATAATTACCAAAACTCATAAGCTTTATAAATAAAATTCCCAGAGTAATTTTTTTTTTCATTAGAAGACATTGGCCTCTGGAGTAAATACAGTTTTGTTTTGTTTTATTTTGTTTTTGTTTTTTTAAGATGTATTTATTTGAAAGACAGAGAAAGAGAGAGAGAGTTCACAGAGGGGGCTGGGACCAGAGGGAGAGAGAGGAAGAGAATCCCAAGCAGACTCCCCACTGAGCAGTGAGCCAGATGTGAGGCTTTATCTCATGGCCCTGAGATCATAACTTGAGCTGAAATCAAGAGTCAGATGCCTGACCACCTAGGCACCCCTGGAGAAAATATAGTTAAAAGAAAATATAGTTAAAAGAAAAATCTTAAAAATATCATTGCTTTAAGTTTCAACTTAATTTAATATAAAATTTAAAAAAAAATTCAAAAGAGGATGAGATAGTTTATGTTTATTACAGTTAAGTAACATGGTCCTACATGTAGCCTAGTGTACACAGCAGTTCCTGACTACTACTATCAACTAAGATACCGATGGATATTAGTATTAATATCCCAATTCAAAAATGGTTTGAAGTTAGACCTTCATTAGCTCACTTCAAAATATGAAGGTCTGACTATTTACAGAGGTTAATTCAGAGGCATATAAAAGCCATCGACTACACAGGAGTTTTTCATCTTCTATCCTGCCTCCCTCAGCAGTTTGGCTTTTGTACCAAAAGGGAATATTTTTCTAGAATCTCCCTAAAGACTCCATGTTGTGTCCTTTGGTCTGAATGGCATTACATGCCCATTCCTGAATGAATCTCTAGCACTGGGAAAGGAATGACTATGATTATTTTAACCTCATGAAAATTGATCCCCATGCCTGCGGAGTGAAGGATGTGGGCAAACAGCGTTGGGGCAGAAGGAGGTGGATCTCTGTCAAAGAGGAAACAAGTATTAAGCAAATAACCAAATGTATTTTTCACACCAACAATACTGGAAACAGTTGGCTTATTGGGAAAAAAATTTATGAATCAATACACTGATTCCACCCCTCCCACAAACCCCAGGGAAAAGAGAGAATTATTCAAAATGAGGAGATTATATATATTTCCCCCTGAAGAGATAGCCTAACATTGATTTTTTTTTTTTTTTAAGCTAGTTGGTCCCGGAAAGTAGGGCAGGATTTGAAGATATTTTTAATAATATTCTGTCTGTCATGAATTTGAAATAAACAGTACTAAAATATATTTGAGTGATTTGAACAGTGCTGACATGCCTCCTACGTTTTACTTTAAATCATGACTATTATTTTTTAACCTCTGATTTTAAGCCTTTAAGAAAAACACTTTATATTTACATAGTACATTCAATTTAGGGAACAAGAAGCAGTCCATAAATTGATTTACTAACTATAGACCATGTTCTGCACTTAATTATTCACCATTATATTCCTCTTTAGAGTCTTAGGACAAAAAATATAATTTCTCCCAATACCGAAATAAATTCAGTCATGTCTGCTGGGCTATTTGGAAGCTATTCAATTGTATAAATTAACACTCAGTAACAGCTTAGAATCGCTCCCAAACATTTTAAATGTAGAAACACATTAAGAGTCTCTTGCTGATATCTAACTGGGGAGAAAGTAAGAGGAAAGTGGAAGAAGAGAGGGAAGGTTAGGACAGGAGAAGGAAAAAAAAAAGCAAGAAATGTTTTAAGAAATCTAATAACTTTAATCAATTTTTAAAAGTTCAGGAAAGTTAAATTAACTGCTTTATTTAGAAAAAAATCTAGTCATTTTTCTCATGGAGTTAAGTTAATTACAGAGGCCCAACATGCATATTTGAAAAAAAAATTCAAATTTTGAAATTAAAAGCACATACCCATTACTGTAATACCATGATCCTCATCTTTATTCAAGTAATTTCTTATACTTTTTATGTGAGTGATAAATTCTAATACCCTGCAGTCTCTGAGGATGAAATAAGATCCAATAGTGTTTGAATCAAATCCGAAACAAAATAAAAAATTACCTCTTAGATTTAACCACACAGATATGATTTTAAAAGAGGCAGGTGAGAGAGTGAAAAGGCTCAGATATTCTCCGCAGGCAGAATTAGGTTTGAAAAATAGCTTGGTATGTTAAGTTTTATTTTCTTTGTTTAACAAATCTAAATTTCATTCATTTATCTGTAGAATAGAAATAACAAAATACACCTTTATTAAATCATCTAGAGATAAATGAGTATGTATATGTTTATGTGTATGTATCTGTATGTGTATGAGGCTGAATTTGTGTTTCTTGTATAAATAGAAGCTTGTACATATAGAAAGAAGCACAAAATTTTATTCAAAATATGTTTTTAAAATTTAAATTGACTGTAATTTATGTTAATCAGTGCCTTAATATTTCAGTCTATTTTCAAATCTCAATTGTACCTAATAATTTTATAAAGCTTTTTATAGGATACAAAAAGTGACTTTAGAATTTATTTTAAGTTTACATGAATGATGTTACATGAAACTTGTTGCATGCATGCAAAAACATTAACACTCAAGAAAAAAAGCTGGAAAACAAGTAGTTTACTTATTTTTTTTAAGATTTTATTTATTTATTTGACAGAGAGAGAGAGAGAGAGCAAAGCAGGGGGGGGAGCCGAAGGGGAAGAAGCAGGCTCCCTGCTGAGCAGGGAGCTCAATGTGGGCCTTTATCCTAGACCCTGGGATCATGACCTGAGTTGAAGGCAGATGCTTAACCGACTAAGCCCCCCAGAAACACATGGAAAACAAGTAGTTTAAAATGATAAACTATATTACATAGTTCTAGTTTATATGGATATAAAAACATCAATTGTTTTTAACCTACAGTTTCTAAAATGTCAAGTATCTATATTTAGGAAAATCTAAGAAGATTGATGTATATTGATTTGATATATATTTATATATTTAGTTGTGGTATATATTTGAAAATAATAAGATCAAAATCATGCTAGACAGCTGCTATATTTGTAAGAATTTGTAAGCATTATTTCTGGGTCGATTAAATTGACTACTAAATATAAATATCTGCCTTTGAAAATATTTTTTAAAAATATTAGAATCTAGACAATTTGTTTCATAATTTAAATTTTCTAGGTAACATGTACAATATGGCATAAATTCCTTATTGATTATCTTAAATATCCTTGATTTGAAATTCAAGTAATTTAGGTGGAAAACAAGCATTGACTCAATATCTTTTCATTAATATGTGGGCATAATGATCAACAATGAACTACCACATAGCTTTTTGTTGCTTGTTTGGTGTGCTACTATATGCAAAGGCCCACCTCTGAATTTCATGCTTAGGTATCTGGTTCAAGCTTATCATTTTTAAGTATGGTAAACATATGCATAAGCTCTGAATTTATTTTTATACTTTTGGTCAATTTGAAGCAGCTAACTCCTGTGGAGAATGACTCTCATGGTGAATTGTATAGGTCAAAAAAATCAACACTGCATAGAATATTTTTGAAGAATGTGATTAGGTACTCATTCTGATTTCAGAGGTCTCAAAATAACTCTTAGTTTTATCTGTATGTAATTGTTTTCACTCTGAACTGGTATGGACCTCACAGAAACAAACTTTAATAGCCTAGATATGAGATACATAGCATTGATATCAATCTGTTCTCCTGGAAAATTTTTCTGAGTTCTGTTGGTCTTAAGCCAAATAGGGCCTTCCTTTCCCAGGACTGTGGAACAGCCTTTGTTGTTCTACTTTTTCTTCCTACCTCCACCCCTCTACTTCCCTCATATACTCATACAACACAAATTTGTTGAAAACTCCTTGCTTAGCATGAAAACCATGGCTGAAAGTTGGTAGATTCATAGTCTACCGTAAGAGTGCCTTGAAACCTCTTTGGCCAATTGAAATAATCTACTAGCAAAATTATATATTGTTTATATAGGCAAGCATAGGTCTGTTTGACAACCACTGCATGTTTAATGAGTAATGTTATTGGTTTCTGTTGGGTCTAATGTAATTTAGCTGGAAACAACAACAATTCTTCTTATTTAATTTATTATTTATTTATTTATTTATTTTTAAGATGTTATTTATTTATTTGACAGAGAGAAAGACAGCATGAAGGAGGCATGCAGAGGAAGTGGAAGAAGTAGACTTCCTGCTGAACAGGGAGCCTGGTGTGGGGCTGGATCCTGGGACCTCAAGATCATGCCCTGAGCTCAAGGAAGAAGCTTTTTCTTGGGGTGCCTGGGTGGCTCAGTGAGTTAAAGCCTCTGCCTTTGGCTCAGGTCATGGTCTTGGGGTCCTGGGATCAAGGCCTGCATCAGGCATTCTGCTCAACAGGCAGCCTGCTTCCTCCTCTATCTCTGCCTGCCTCTCTGCCTACATGTGATCTCTCTCTCTCTCTCTGCCAAATAAACAAATAATAATAAAAATATTTTTAAAAATACTTATTTTATTTATTTGACAGAGGAAAACACAACTAGAGAGGGAACACAAGCAGGAGGAATGAGAATGGGAGAATCAGACTTCCAGCTAGCAGGGACCCCAATGTGGGACTTGATTCCAAGACTCTGAGATCATGACCTGAGCTAAAGGCAGATGCTTAAAAACTGGGCCACCCAGGTGCCTCATGAAGGCAGAGGCTTAACCAACTGAGTGACCAGGGCTCCCTCTTCTTTTATATTTATTTATTTATTTTAGAGAGAGAAGGGGGAAGGAGGAGAGGGAGAGGGAGAGAGAATCTCAAGCAGACTCCCTGCTGAGTGAAGATCCAGAAGTGAAGCTCAGTCTCACAATCCCAAGATCATGACCTGAGCCTAAAATCAAGAGTTGGATGCTTGATTTTAAGCAACTGACTTAGCCGCACAGGTGTCCCCCAAGGCAATTATTAATCACTCTTTCTAAATTAGCTCTGCATGCTGGTTAATTTTGATACATGTTTGTTTTGTTTTGTTTTGTTTTGTTTTGTTTTTGAAAAGCCCAGTCTGGATGCATACTAACAATTTCAGTCTTTTATTGTATTTTGTAGCTTTCATTTCATGCTAAATAGAAGACATCCTGGAATTTTCTAAAGTAAAGATGTCCAAATGAATATTTTTAAATATCTAACATCCCAATCCAAAATCTGGGCTATAGACAACTCTGGAGTAGATTTAGGTACTTGACCAAAGCATTTATGCATATTAATGAGGCCATGTAATTGAGTAATACACTCTGCAAACTTGAAATAAAATTTTATTTACCAGCATGGAGAAAATTCTAGCCTCAATTGGCTAGTAGTTTACTGGAATGTGACCCCAAATCTTAAAACCAGAGAAAACTGAAAAGTAAAGATCCTTTACCTCTTTGATTAGGCTTACTCATAGGTATCTAATGGGTTTTGGTGCAATTGTAAATGGGATCAATTCCTTAATTTCTCTTTCTTCTGTCTCATTGTTAGTGTATAGCAATGCAACTGATTTTCTGTGCACTGTCTTATATCCTGACACTGCTGAATTCCTGTATGAGATCAAGCAATTTTGGGGTGGACTTCTGTGGGTTTTCCACATACAGTATCATGTCATGTGCAAAGAGTGAGAGTTTTACTTCTTTTTTGCTGATTTGGATGCCTTTTATTTCTTTTCATTGTCTGATTGCTAAGACTAGGACTTCTAGTACTATGATGAACAAGAGTGGTGAGAGTGGGCATCGCTGTTGTGTTCCTAAGGTCAGAAAGAACAGGTCATTTAATCTCTCTTTTTATGCCACATATTCATGCTTAACTATAAGAAAATATATTCTAGCTAAAATCCTAAAATCAGTAACAGATTGAGACACATAAAAGTTCCCCCAAATTTTAAAAACTATATATATATATATATATATATATATATATATATATATATATATACTTCTGCAATATTTTTAACTATATATAAAGTTATACTTAACTATATATATACATATATATTTACACATATATGTTCAATAATGATGAGATTACAGAGATCACAGAGTTATAACCAAAAATAATAAGAGCATAGTAGAAATTTTGAAAGCAAATGTAGTTAATTTCTGGAAATTATGTCCACCATCCATCCATCAACTCAGAATATTTTAGGAAACTTAAAAATACATTTAAGAATAACTACAGAAAATACTACACACATTTCATAAATCAAAAAGCAAATACCTCATCACAAGTCATGTCTTAGAGATAATTCCAGTCCACAATTATGAGAAAATAAGGGTGAAAACAAAAGGTAATGTTTTAGTGTTATTATGGAAATACACTTGACCTCAGGTCTCTCTGAAAGGATTCTGCACCAAACTTTGAGAGCTGCTACTTTATGGAATGATTTCCAATCCCAGAACATTTATATTTATTTTGTTTCCTTAGGAAGTGTTCACTTTGCAGACCTCTTTTTTCTTTTCTTCTATGTATGTATATGAATTGAATATAAGGAAAAAGATAAGACATTGAACACTCTCATATCAAGGAAATCTGGAAACATAAAATTTTCTAGTGAGGTGCAAAATCATTGGATCTCTTAGTTTTATATTTTTTCAGATAATTAATAAAACTACACTTGGAATATTTAAAGCATAATTATGTTCTTTGATATTTTCAATTCACTTTTCAAATTATTTTAAATATTTCCTTTTTTCTGAAATAAAAATATAAATGTGTGTTCCATTCATTGTAAAGGAATTACTGAAGAAGAAAAGCAAAGCTGGGGGCATCTCATTACCTGACTTCAGGCTTTATTACAAAGCCGTGATTACCAAGACAGCATGGTACTGGCATAAAAACAGAGAAACAGACCAGTGGAACAGAGTAGAGAGTCCAGATATAGACCCACAAATCTATGGGCAAATCATCTTTGACAAAACAGGAAAAAATATCCAGTGGAAAAAGGACAGTCTCTTCAATAAATGGTGCTGGGAAAATTGGACAGCTACATATAGAAGAATGAAACTAGACTATTCGCTTACACCACACACAAAGGCAAACTCGAAATGGATGAAAGACCTCAACGTGAGGCAGGAATCCATCAAAATCCTGGAAGAGAACATTGGCAGTAACCTCTT
>PITA01007352.1:0-92344 GCA_004023965.1 Spilogale gracilis
TTTTTTTTTTTTTTAAAGATTTTATTTATTTGACAGAGAGAAACACAGCGAGAGAGGGAACACAAGCAGGGGGAGTGAGAGAGGGAGAAGCAGGCTTCCTGCTGAGCAGGGAGCCCGATATGGGACTCGATCCCAGGTCTCCGGGATCATGACCTGAGCTGAAGGCAGTTGCTTAACCAACTGAGCCACCCAGGCGCCCAAGTGTTGTTCTTTTCGGGTTCCCCCGCCCCATGCTGGCCTCCGCCACAATATTTTTTGTTATTTCTCATTACACCTTGTAACTAATTATTGTTATATAGTATCTCTTTTTATTACTCTGAGTCTTTAGATTCTAGATCAGTGGTTCTCAAACTACCTGCTTCAGAATAACTGGGGAGCTTTTATAAGTCAGATTGCTAGACTCCATCCTCCGAATTTCTGATTTAGTAGATCTGAGGTGGGGCCAGGGAATTTGTATTTTTAACAAGTTCCCAGGCATTCTGAGGCTGCTGGTCCAGGAAGCATTTTGGGAACACTGCTCTAGAGATAAGAGAAACTAAAGGGGCTAAGAGTTCTAGTTTGAGACTCAGTGATAACGCCTCATCACTACCTTTCCAGTTGGTAGTCTCTCAGCAGATAAAGCACCCTGAACTTCAGTTTCTTCTCTGTTAAAAATGAGTTTAACAAAACATTCCTAGTAGGACTGTTAAAAGGAAGAAATGAGATCATGTTTATTAAGCATTTGAAAGAAAAGTGATTGTGATGGGTCTTTTGTTGTTATTACTTTTTATTTCTTCCCTAGACCTCAATTTTCAGGACTTCTAATTGCATCATAAAGGATCCTTTAAGCACTCAATTTGGTTAAGGAAAGTGGGTATCCATATAAAATCTGAGAAAAAAAATCCCCTTGGGAGGACCTTAACAAGATAATGATTCCAAAATTCATCTGGACACGCATAGTAATACTTAAGAGAGTTTTGAAAAGAGGTTCCTCTTTTGATTGGGGTTTTACCCCACCAGATATCAAAACATACAGTAAAGTCACAGTAATCAATAGAGCATGGTACTGACTTAAGAAGAAGTAAATAGATTAAAAGGATAGAGTAAAAAATTCTATCATACACATACACACACACATATCTGATTTCAGGTCTGTGGAAAATGAGCAATTAAAGGATATTGGAACAATGAGTGATTGCTTTTTTTTTTTTTTTTTTTTTTTTAAGATTTTATTTATTTGACAGAGAGAAACACAGCCAGAGAGGGAACACAAGCAAGCAGGGGGAGTGAGAGAGCGAGAAGCAGGCTTCCCACTGAGCAGGGAGCCCAATGTGGAACTTGATGTGGAACTTGATGCGGGACTCGATCCTGGGTCTCTGGGATCATGACCCCAACCGAAGGCAGTCGCTTAACCAACTGAGCCACCCAGGCAGCCCGAGTGATTGATTTCTAAAAACTGATATTTGCCTCATACCACCGAGAAATAATTTCTGAGTGGATTTCTAAAACCTAAAGAGTACTGGAATTTCTTTCACTCTGTGTGATACAGCATATTTCTATAATCTTGGGAGACTGAAAAAAATAAGGGTAAAAATGTTATATTTGAATTGACAAATTTGAAACTTCTGTTTGTAAAGGGGTTTATTATGAATGAAGCTGAAGGACAAAACAGACCAGAAGAAAATATTTGAATCATATTACAGAAAAGGAGTAACTGAATGATAAAACCACATTTTCTTTTCTTTCTTTTTTTCTTTTCTTTTAAAATTTTTTAAAAAAGATTTTTATTTATTTATTTGACAGGGAGAGACACAGGGAGAGAGGGAACAAAAGCAGGGGGAGTGGGAGAGGGAGAAGCAGGGTCCCCGCTGAGCAGGGAACCCCATGAGGGGCTTGATTCAGGACCCTGGGTTCCTGACCAAGGCAGATGCTTAACAACTGAGCTACCTAGGCGTCCGTATAACCACTTTTTCAAAGTAATAGGAAAACAAAGCACATACAGTGCAATGGAAAAAACAAAGCATATCAATAGCCAATTCAGAACAGGAAGAAGAAATATAAATGCCTGATTAAGATTGATAAGATATAGTATTTTTAAGATTATGGAAACCTAGTCATCATCACCTAATGTTCATGGAAATGTAAATTTATGGAAATTTTCGGTGACCAAACTGAAAATGCCCATACTTTTGAAGCAGTACATTTACTTCTAGAAATTCACACTTTATTTTATACAACAGAAATGCTTTCATATAGGCACAATAATATGTTGACAGGAATGTCTATTGAAATAAATACTGAAAAATTAAGAATTTACTAGAAATCACCACCTGATAGTAATGAGAGGTAAAAAAGATACTTGATTGTCTCAACATGGAATCTTGGGGGGGGGGGGGAATGTAAAAGAATTCCTTCATATTTATATTAGTCAGAAAAGGTCAAAACAATCCAACAGAAAAATGAGAAATAGACATGAAATTTGTGGAAGAGGAATCATAAACAGCTAATAGATATGCTTAATTTCACTAGTGATTAGGAAATTACAATGTAAAATCTAAATGAAATATCTGTCAGATAAGCAAAAATTACAGGTCAAAAGATACTTATTGTAGTGCATTTGGGCTGCTATAACAAAATACTACAGACTGGTGGCTTATACACACTTGAATGTATTGCTTACAGTTTTTGAGGCTGGGAAGTCCAAGATCAGGGTGCCAGCACTGTCAGCTGAGTGCCCTCTTCCAAGCAATAGACTTCTTACATCCTCACATTGTAGATAGGACTAAGGATTCTTGGGAGCCTCTTTTTTAAGTCACTAATTCCTTTGATGAGGACTCCACCCTCATGATTTAAGCTTTTACCAAAGGCCCATCTACTAATACTGTCACATTTGAACATATGAATTTGGGGGGAGTACAAACATTCAGATCATAACACCTGTTATTAGACTTTCAGGATCTATGATGGGAGAATGAAATGGAACTACTTTGGATGTTAATATGGCAATAACTAGACAACTTTAATGTATGAAATTCTATGGATCAGTAATCCATTACTACATTCATACCTTAGAGTAGCTTCCACATGAGCATACAAAGATGTATTTGCAAGAATGATAATATTTGATAATATTTGTAAAAGTAAAAATTAGAAACAATGTAAATGCCAATAAGAGAACAAGGTATAAATACATGATGGTGTAATCAAAAATTAGAATGATATATTGCAGTGAAAATTAAGGAAGTAGAGCAATATATATCCACCCAGGTAATTCTCACAATATAATTTTGAATGAAAGTGTAGGTTGTAAAGGAATACATACAATATGATACCATTCTTATAAAGTTTAAAAACGTGCAAAACAATACTGAATACTGCTTTAACAATACATGCATTTCTATACTTGTAGTGAAAGAAAGAAAGAAAGAAAGGAAGGAAGAAAGAAAGAGAAGGAAAGAGAAAGGAGTAAAGAAGAAAGAAAAGAAAGAAGGCTATGGGGATGATAAGCACAGATTTAGAATAATAACTACCTTGCTGGGGGTGTGAGGAGGTAATATTGTGAGGTACACAACATGAAGCAAAATTTGTCCAATGATAATGTAATAAATGTTGACACAATTTAAAATATATCTTTAGTCTTCCAAAATGACTATTATGTAGATGACACATAAACCTGGAGAAAGATTTTGATATGATTAATGAAAAACAACTCAAGTTAAGAGGTTATAGGAGCATGTGGGCAAAAATTGAAGTGTAATGTGCAAAAATGGAAATAATTTCTCTAAGTGGTATGACCATAAGTAAAAATTAGTAGTCTTTAATATTGATATATCAAATTCTTGATTTTAACATTTTTTAGATTCACCTAAAAATTAAACAGTCCAAAGGCTATGATATTGATCTGATAACTCAATCCAAATACAAATAAACTGTCACTTAGAAGAACATCTATCTTAGAAGAATATCATTTGAAACATCTACCTTGAGCCATCCATAATTTCTATTATAGCTGTAGTATATGCGGGACATTGTATTATTTCAGCAACTTCTGTATAAATTTGAAATTATTTTAAAATAACATATAAAAATACTCATGTGGAAAAAATAAATATGCACCAAAAATCCTACAAAATAAGAGCAGTGAGGAGAGAATTATTGAATTGTATATTGCAACATATTTAAAGCTTCTATATTAAAAGAATATGATCCTGGGACTCACACCTGTCAGGATGGCTAGTAACAAAAAAAAGCAAAAGACAAGCATTGGCAAGGATGTGGAAACACTGGAATGCTTTTATGTTGTTAGTGAGACTACAAATGGTGCAGTTTCTGTGGAAAACAGCATGGAGGTACCTCAAAAAATTAAAAAGTAAAATTAAAAATATTTAAAAAAAACCCCATAATATCCCAAATAGAACTGAAAAAATAAGATAAATTATTAAAATGAGAACTATCCTATGATCCAGCAGTCTTACTGGAATTGGAAAGAATTGGAACCCCAGTCTTTTTTTTTTTTTTTTTTAAAGATTTATTTATTTGACAGAGAGAAACACAGCGAGAGAGGGAACACAAGCAGGGGGAGTGAGAGAGGAAGAAGCAGGCTTCCCGCCGAGCAGGGAGCCCGATGTGGGACTCAATCCCGGGTCTCTGGGATCATCTGAACCAAAGGCAGTCGCTCAACCAACTGAGCCACCCAGGCGCCCCCTGGAACTCCAGTCTTGAAGAATTATTAGCACTCTTATGTTCATTGTAGCACTATTCACAAGAGCCAAGATATGGAAATTACCTAACTGTCCATGACTGATGGATGAAGTGTAGTGTGCACATATAATGGAATATTGTTCAACTTTAAAAAAGACAGAAACCCTGCAGTATTATGTAACAATACGATTGAACCTGAGGAACACCATTTTAAGTGAAATCTGCAATCACAGAAAGACAAATACTGCTTGCTTCTCCAGATAGGAAGTATCTAAAATAATCCAATTCATAGGCTTGAAGACCTGAATGGTGGTTGCCTGGGGCCTGAAGGAGGAGGCAATGAGCAGTTACTAATCAACAGGCATAAATTTCTAGTTAAGCAAGATGAATAAGTTCTAGAGATCTAATTGGCAACATTTTACCTACAGTCAACAACAATGCATTACACACTTAAACATTTAAGAGATTAGATTTCATGTGATGTGTTCTTATCACAACAAAATAAAGAATACAGATACTGGCCTGTGAATAGATAGACCATTGGGTCAAAAACAGACCCATGTATGTACAGAAATTAGACCCAAGTAAATATAGAAAGTAAGTATATGATAAGGTTGCATATTAAATTACTATGGAAGAGATGAACTTTTAATGGTGTTGGAACAATAGGATAATTTTGAAAAAGGAGAAAATAGAGTTCATATTCAAAACATGCGATCATCATAAACTCCAAACAGATCATCTATTTTAGTGAACTTATGATTTTATTTATTTTTATTGTATTTAAATGCAATTGATTAACATATAGTGTATTATTAGTTTCTGAGGTAGAGTTCAGCGAATCTCATCAGTTGCGTATAATACCCAGTGCTCATACAACTGAACTTAACAGTTGTAATCGATTGTCTTTTCTAGCTCTGGCCACTGAAGGGGCCAAGATGTAAGCAGCTGCTTGCAAGCACTGAGATGATAGTTTCTAAATACCGGTCCCACTAAACAGAACCAAGACTTTCTGGAATATTGGGTCATTCCAGATCCTGCACTGAGAGGCAGCGTAAGATAAACCTGGAACATTTTGTGTCAGAGAGAAAGGAAGTGCTGAGAAATGGATGGGAACCGGTCAAAGAACACAGGAACAACCACCGGACTGGCTAAATCTGAAACAGTAGGAACATAAAAACAAATAGTGATAGTGGGACACCTGGGTGGCTCAGTTTGTTAAGCGTCTGCCTTTGGCTCAGGTTATGATCCCCGAGATCCTGGGATCCAGTCCCGCATCAGGCTCCCTGCTTAGAAAGGAGCCAGCTTCTTCCTCTGCCTGCTGCTCCCCCTGCTTGTGTGTACTCTCTCTCTCTGTCAATTAAATAAACTATTTTAAATAGTGATAGTAATGGGGTACCTGGAAGGTGCAGTCAGCTAAGCATCTGACTCTTGGTTTCCACTCAGGTCATGATCTCAGGGTCCTGGGATGAAGCCCTGACTCAGACTCCACACCCAGTGTGGAATCTGCTTGAGATTCTCTCTCCTTTCTGCTTTCTCTCTCTCTCTCTCTCTCTCAAATAAATAAATCCTAAGAAATGGTGGGGGTTATATATTATAACATATTGATTGAAGGGATTATAACATATTGATTATCAAATATATTTGATATGACATGGAAACAATCAGACAAATCCAGATTATGAGACACTTCCTAAGATTTATTGTCCTAGACTTTTCAAAAAATGTCAGTGTTGTGAAAACAAACAAAAGGCAGGATATTGTCAAAGTTAAAGGAAAATAAAGATACGACAACTAAAGGAAATGCACAATTCTTGGTTGGATCTTGGGTTTAAAAAACACATTTAGAAAAGACATCTTTGTAGACAGAGAAATTTGAATAGGGATTGTATATTAAATAATATCGGTCAATGTTAAATTTCTTTGATATGATAATGGTGCATGTATGTACGAGAATGTTCTTGTTCTTAAGAGACATATAGGATGTACTTAGTTGCAAAGTGTCACGGTTGTCACGGCGGGGGCGATGATGTAAGCTAAACCTGAGGGCAAGGAGATGGGAAAACAAAGACAAAGACAAGACGAAGAACAAAAGAGATGGGGACAGGAGGGACAAAGTGGATGATGTCCAAGCAATGCTGATTTTATTAAGGGTTACAAAGCTTTTTATAGTAGACTGTGCTCAATTGAACAAGGGGTGGTGACAATAACAAGGTTACGTATTTTCCTTATTATCATGATCTCTGCGTATACCCCTGATTATGCCCAAGTCCCATGACACTGATTCTCTGTTCATCCTACACTACATCACTAACTCTTTAAGGAGGTGAACAACAAGGGAGGTGCCCCAAGCCCCTAGGTGAGATTAAGATCCCATTATAGTAAAACTGCCTACGTGACTGCCGCTGCCTACTACGTGCACTATCATTGCTCTCGCCCAGTGGGAGCCTGAATAGGCGGGTACCCGGAGTTTTGGTCCTTAATTCTAACCTGCCAGGCCGTGAACGTTCAAGATAGTGAGTCCAGAAGCTACACCTCAACTGTTGACACTGCTAGGTTCCGGGGTCCTCACACACGGTACCTTTGGAATGGTTTTGTCAGAAATTGCATGTGTCTCCATGTGTGTGGTGGGGAGGGAGCTAGATAAAGCAAATGGGGAAAGACTTTTTTTTTTTTTAAGATTTTATTTATTTACCTGACAGACAGAAATACAGCTAGAGAGGGAACACAAGCAGAGGGAGTGAGAGAGGGAGAAGCAGGCTTCCCGATGAGCAGGGAGCCCGATGTGGGGCTCAAACCCTGGTCTCCGGGATCATGACCTGAGCCAAAGACAGTCACTCAACCAACTGAGCCACCCAGGTGCCCCTGGAAGAAGACTTTTTAATAACTGGTGGACCTAGGTGAAGAACATACAATGTTTTTTGAACTATTTTTTGCAATTTCTTATAGCTTTGCAATTTTTTAAATAAAAGGGAAAGCAATAAGAGACAGAAAATTCACCATCTATTCATTAAATCATTGTTTAGGTATATAGGAATATTTATAGCTTATGCAATTATTTCAAATTCTTTATAAATTAAAGCGAATGTAAGAAATAAATACACAAGTACATTAAGAAGTAAATGATGTAAATAGAAACCATCTGTCTCTTTACTTGTCAAATGAAGACACAGACCCTCAAATAAATTAACTTCCCTAAGGTCACACTCTAATGTGTATAAGATCCTTTTTCTGAGCTTTATACAGCAACTGAATATCAAATATGGCCCTTTAAATAGCTGAAGTTTTCTTTCCAGGCTACTGGCTTGAGGAAGCTCATTGTATTACACTTTATTACAGAGAACAGACCTTTCAAGGATTTTGTTTTTCTTCCTTTTATATCTGCTATTTTTCTCTCACATTTCAGCAGGGATTAAAATATCAGTAGGGATGTTTTCTATTTCTTAACTGAGTTCTTCATAAAATGGTGAAGGAATTGGAAGTCTGTTAGATCTGTTGAATTAGGTAGGAATGACGCTGAAATGAACAATAAAGCAAGAGCGTTAAAAACAGATTCTAGCTGGGATATTAAGATTTTGAAAATGTACAAAATCTGTTCCTCTGTGCTAAGCAAGGATTCCTTTTCCAAGCATGGATCATCATGGATCATGATGTCACACATAATTATTAATAGCACTACCTGGATGAAGAAAACTGACACAGGGATTAAATGTGCAGTTGGGCTCCTTGGGGCATATCCTCATCTGCCCTCTACTGGCTGTGTGACTGGGCAAGTTATTTAGCCTCTCTGGCTTCAGTTTGCTCAGGTATGAAAGGGAAATAAGGTATCTAGCTCACAGATTTGTTTAGAAGATTAAATGAGAATGCTCACAGAACGGGACCCTGTACAGAGTAAATACTAGTTATTTTTTATCAAGCACTATTTTGCTAGTGAGATATTTCTCAAATGACTGAAGACTTTAAAATAGTTAATATTCTACAGGTATCACTGACCTATCTGCTTTCATATTTACAGATCATGGTGACTTGACTAAAAATTATTGCCCGTAAAAACATCAGAGGTTTTTAGTTTTGACATGAACATGCATTTAATGAAATAATCCATGCATCTGTTGTTCTTCCAGGATTTTTACTTTGGTGACATGCAATTTTTTTTTTTTTAAGATTTATATTTATTTGACAGAGAAATACAGCAAGAGAGGGAATACAAGCAGGGGGAGTGAGAGAGGGAAAAGCAGGCTTCCTGTCAAGCAGGGAGCCTGATGTCGGCTCAAACCCAGGACTCCAGGATCATGACCTGAGCCGAGGGCAGATGCTTAACGACTGAGCCACCCAGGCGCCCCTACATGCAGTTCTTTGATATTATTTCCCTCTGATCTATAATACCAGGACATAGTACCCTGATATATGGAAGACAAAGCTGGTTTTAAACGTGTTAGATTGAAGCTGGTACTTCAGCGATACTCTTGTTTCCACGTTTTTTTCTATGAGGTCATCTTACATTTAATTGGTTTTTACAATGTATTTAAGGATTTGGAGTTACTGTAGGCATTTGACAATGGCAATGTAGGGTTCAACAGGAATCGTGTAGACCTAACTCAGCTTAGACTCCTGACCTCTTCTCAGCTCTTTACTCGATGTAAGATCAAACTGCACTTTTATTAAGGTTCTGCTATGCTCAGCGCTAATGGAAAAATGTAAGAAATAGTACCTGTTCTCTGGAAGAATGAGTATAACTAGAAATATAAATTATACACATAAGAATGGGTGAGACCTGGGATCGAGTCCCACATTGGGCTCCCTGCTTGGCAGGAAGCCTGCTTCTCCCTCTCTCACTCCCCCTGCTTGTGTTCCCTCTCTGGCTGTGTTTCTCTCTGTCAAATAAATAAAATCTTAAAAAAAAAAAAAGAATGGGTGTTAATACACAAATGGCCAAAATGAGTCCTATAAGTAGATGAGGGTTAGAGTCAGGATTGTATAGAAAAACCCTCTTCTTGTTTATGTGAAAGAGTGCTTTGTAAAAGATGGATAGCAACTGGCTAAAAAGGTGGGGAAAGGCATTCTATGTGAAAGGAACTTCAGGACCAAAATCTTAAAATGGAGACTAAGCTTGACATGTCAAAAGAATGAAATCATAAATACTCTAGAATGGAGAATAGGTCTTGGGGGAGAAGTCAGAAGTAGGTAGTGTGTAGATCAATTACAGAGCATCATCGCTAGAAATACCGTGTATCTTACCCAGAAGGAAACTGGAATCCTTAGAGGATGCTTAGTAGTGAGAGAACCTGAGGGAAGAATTTTTTTATGGAAATTGAAGATGTACTGGGATAACTGAAAGGATGAGGAAAAAGAAACTGGAAGCAGAGACACTAGATAAAAATACTGTCTGCATTTAGTTTTTCTGAGGAGGATGATTTTGGGCCTGTTGTATTTAGCATAATAATAGAACACTCGCAGGGAAGTTCTTTGTTACTGACTGTGGTCTTCAGATGGTTCTTGATTCTCATCCCATTTGAGGCCCTAGCTGGGCATGTGAGCAGATCAGCTTCTCTCCAGACTTCGCATTCCTGCCTTCTTATCTGTGAGCTCTGAAAGCCTCCTCTGCTCTTGGGCAACGGTGTTAAGTGCCCTTGGGAGATGACTGAAGGGCCTTATTTTTCAGTACATCTGTTTGGATATTGGCCCATACTGTCTGCTAGAGATTGACTTACATGTGACACTGTGCTTGGTTCTTTATATATGTTTCATAACTGGTAGGGAATTACAACGTGAAACACCTGGTAATTTCCATGAAGGTCTTTTTTTTTTTTTTTTTTTTTAAGGAGGCACCATGCCCAGTGTGGAGCCCAATGTGGGGCTTGAACTCATGACCCTGAGATCAAAACCTGAGCAGAAATCAGGAGTCAGACGCTCAACTGACTGAGGCACCCAGGCAGCCCTAATGTGGGTCTTGATGATCACTAGGGAGGTGGCTGACAGTTAGGGAACAAACATTTATAGTGGTCTAGGGAAAGAACAGCATTTGAGAAATCTAGTGATAGCTAGGTATTTTTCTTTGCCTTAAGCTACTTGAAATAAAAGGGCTTATATATCAAGTCCTTGGAGGTTCCAAACGGATGAAAATAACCACCAAGGCATGATTTTCTAATGAATATTAAATCTTGCCATAAGCAACCTATCTCAGTGGAAATACTGGCCTTGTGGAGAGGAGAACTTATATCTTGGTGTGAAAGTCAGGATGATTTTTCCTTTGGTAGTTTTTTTTCTGGCCTGAGAAAATATTTGCTTATAAACATGTAAGGGGAATTATAGAAACAGCTAAAATTTATTTTTTCTGAGCATGTGTTAATATACTGCTATTAAAAGCCAAAGGTGTGACTATCTGAATACGTTAAATATTCCTACAAATCTCCATCTCAAAATTGGTCAATACTTATTAAAATATATCTTTACAACAGAGGAAAGATGAGACAAATACCCGTGGAGTAGTCTCACTGGTCCCAGGGGTGTGTTCTCTGGATACTCTTCCCTCTTAAAAAGAAGTACTATATTCCTCAGAGGTTTATTCTAAGAGAATGATGGAAGCAAACGGGAACGTTTACATGTGATTCAAATTGTTTATTTTGTTAAATATTTTAGTTTCTACCCATGGGTTCCCCAAGAAAACAGAAATTGGCATTTTTTAAAAAAGGATAGATTAGAATCAAATTTAGATGACTTAATTTTATTAAAAATTCAGAAATATAGGATAAATTGGAATCAAGACACAGAGGGCTTAATTTTTGTTGTCTACAATGAAGGAATATTTCATTCCCTACTCTCGCTGTCTTAGAAGGGTATTAACTGCTGCGTGCAGCTTTTTGAAAGCAGCTGCGAGCCTCGATATCCCACTTACTTGCCAATATTTTATGACCAAACAGATGTGTACGCAAATCACACCTGTTCTAATTCCAGAAGCTCTGCTTCAGTCAATCACTTTAAAATAACTTCTGTCTCTAAGACATAAAATGTACTAAAGAATCTTGAAAGCTGGACAATGAAGGTGTCAGCAGCCCTACGACCAAGGGCACGGCTGAAACATATGGTCACATTTTCCATGCTTTCATGGGACTCTAGGGAGCACTCAGTGACAAATCAATGAAAACTTCTCATGGATGGGAAAGTGAGAAGCCCAGAGAATAGGTGGGGGCAGGGCAGGGAGGACAAGAAGGCTCATCTTGTTCTACAAATGCTTTTCTTTAGCTCCTCTATTCAGAAAAATCTTGAGATAGTCAGAGCAGGTAAATCTTATTTTGAAAGTCAAACTTATCCTCTGAGAAAGTGAAAGGCAAAGTACTTGCCATTTAATTTTTGATTACTCTTCAAATATTTTTTGTGTTTTTCTGGCACAAACCAGGTGTCATATCCCAAAGAGCAGAGCAGACTGACACTTTTCCTATAACAATATACTAATAAGGTAAGATTCTCCTGGTTCTATCATCCACATTCCCAGATACCACTGTCTAGTTGGAATCCAGAGTGTTAAAAAAAATTCAGAAGAGCTTTTTCTTTCCCCCCACAGAGAAATAAATTGATTTTAAATGACGATGGGCATGTGTAAACTGTATTCCGATCCATGTCCCTGTACTTTTCTTTTTCTGTGCCCCGTGTCATGCTGTTTGTGCTTGGTAAAGGCAGGCTGGTGCGTATATGGTCAAAATTTCCTGTGCTCTATTTGGAAACAGCCAACTTATTTTCCATTGCATTCCTCGCACACACTCAACAGCTAACCGTGAGAGCCACTGTGTCTGTTGTATCTGGTATTTCCATCCAGAGCAGTCACATTCATAGTAGACCCTTCAGCTACTCAGCTGATTATCTCACCAGTAGGCACAGTCATTGTAATTGAGAGTTTCACATCCTTTTCTCTTCAATTGTCCTTTCCTGTATCATCACCAGAAATTCTTTGATATAAACAGAGAGCATGCTTAGATCTTACCACAAATATATTCCAGTTTTATCCAACAAATTTTTATTGATAAATACCCTGCACCATTTTTTAGGAGCTCAAAGTTTGCACCCAAGATGAGCTCTCCCTCAAAAAGCTTCCACATGTTCTTGAGTTTTAGGACATAAAACTCCAATTGCCTTGGAAACAGATTTGTGCAGAATGCAGTCTGAAAAAAATGCTACAACTTCAATTTTACAGTGCAGGGATTATTGTTATTCACCATGTGTACCTACATCTGTGCAGGAAACAAAAAGACCCAGAAGAGCACAGGCTTCCAAATCCTGAAACAGTCTGCGGAACTTTGTAGGTGCAATGACGCTCCTACTGTCTAGCAAGATCTGTTCTCTGTGGTGTCATTTCCAGGAGCGATGAGCAAGACCAGGGCTCCCCTTGTCTTTAGTCCCTTGTGTGCAGATGTGGTGGCCGTGTAGCACAGACTCGGAAGGAATTTGGACGGTCAGTCTGTTCAACATAATGGTGATATCATCACTGAAACTGTCAGGATGACAAAGGATGTTTTTAGAGCCTTTTTCGTCTTCATCTGTTTGCTTCTGAGCAACACTCCCCACCATTACTGTCAATTTGTCTCTTACCCCTTTCTCTTTTCACACACAAATCCTGTGTTGCTATATGTTTATGTAGTAATACACTAAATTAAACTATGGAAGCGGTTTCAGTTGACGTTTTAATGAAGCAATATTTATTAATGTGCAAGTCGACAGCTATACACACCATTCATGATTCATTGATTTCTCTGACATCTGAAAAGGATTTGGGATTCGATCTGTACTACAACACATCACTCACCAGCTATATTCTGTGGTTACCAGGCTAGAGAAAATGGTATCATGCAACTATACTTTAAGCTCTAAAAGACAGCTAGAAAGGACATGATTTTGAAATGTCTCAGACTGATTTGGGTGGTTTTTTTCCAGTGGGGCTTGAGGTGACTGAAGGAAGATGAGAAAATTCTGCAGAAAGGAGCAGACCAAGACCATGGACACTCTTGTCAATTACAGGGAATGCCCCAGGAAAGGTTACTATGTATGTCACCTATTGATTGGAAGATAGTTTTGCTTGCTAAAACACCAGGAAGGATGAACATGTATATAACAAAAACAGAAATGTTGTAAAGGCAGAAAATTCTGAGCTTGTCTCTAAACACTTGTCCCCTGAGTTCAAACTTCATATAACTGTTGAGCACTGTTGACACCACAGAGGAATGGCTTAGGACCCAGTGCTCTCCCAAACCGCAATAACATACTTTGGGAAGATGATACCTCTCCCCCCGCCTCCCTAAAACCACAACCACTCTACCCTCAAAGTCATCAGTACTTTTTATAATTATTTACTTAAGACTTGAAAATAATTAAGTAAAATGAGTAGAATCCCAGAAATTCTGCTTACCACAGTGGTTCAATACAGTTTTTTCAAGCTGGGAGTTACTGGCAGTGGGGGAAGGAGGTGCCTGGTGAAGGGCGCTGGGGAATGAACCGTCCAGATGCACTGGTGTGTAGCCACCACCGTGGTCCATTTATTGTGCCTGCTGGAACCTCTCCCAGCAGGGCTTCTGCTCATATTGCCATCTCACACCTGAGTGGTTGATGACATCAGCTGGAGACGGTGATGACTGCCATCAGGATGTGGTGTGCCTGGCCAATAAGAGTAAGTCAACATGAGCAAGCTTTGTCAGTTAAATATTGGAATTTTCCCTATAATTAAAGCTATGTGCTGTTCTATAACTTATCCATCTATAGCAAATTTAGGGCTTCCTGATAAATCCATATTTTTCCAAAAAATCAAGGAAAAGACAGGGATATTGAATATATTGAGTTTACTTTAGCATTTGTTTTCATGAGGACCCCCAGTTCAGTGCTAGTGTATTTATTTTGATTTGTTGTCCTAGTTTTTTGGCTTGAATTTGTCTTCAGTTTTAGGCATTTGCTTTACAATGGTTTTTCATTCAAATGTGGAACAGGCAAAATACACAGAATTTTTTTTTTATGGAAGAGAGTGGTAATATGAATTCATAAAAAACTTGACAAGATACTATGGATCTGTGAGATTCAGTCCTATTTAATGACATAGATGATTATGTGTGGTTTGAATTGCTCTTTCCAAAGCTATATATTTCTTTCCTTTTGCTAAAAGCCTGTCTTTATCAGAAAGTCCAGAAATAACCTCGGTGTAACACAAGTGACATATATTTGTGTATACATTTTTCCAGGTATTTTACGTTATAGAATATTATCATCTAGGATTCCCAGAATTCCCAGAAATATTTTAAACACGATAAATATTTTTACCTTAGTCAAATTTAGACATTTAACATGAACCATGTCATATGTTGTTTTATATATGAAACTGAGTATGTGCATATGGTACAAACTTTGAAAGGTACAAAACAGAGATTCAGTGAAAAATAAGTCAGTACCCTAGCCACCCAGTACTCTTCCATAATCTCTCAATCATTGTTTCTCTATGTTTATATACAGATAGATAAAACGTATATTATATACTATATCTATATCTAATTCATTTAATCGGTCCCCTATTGATGATATTTAGGTTGTTTTCCATTTTTTTAACAGATGATGCTGTGATGCTGTGTATTTATTTATTTAAAGATTTATTTATTTATTTGAGAGAGAGAGTACATGCAAAGGTGTGCTTGTGTGCATGAGGGGAGGGGAGGGGCAGAGGGAGAGGGAGAGAAAGACTCTTAAGCAGATTCCCAGCTAAGCACAGGGCTTGCTGTGGGACTTGGCATGGGGCTCAATCTCACAACCCTGAGATTATAACCTGCGCCAAAATCTGGGGTTGGAGGCTCACCCAACTGAGCCATGCAGACACCCCAAGTGATGATGTGTATTTAGAACTTTCTTCCCATAGGTATCTATACCACTCACATCCTCATTTCATTTATATTTCTATCTAAATATCACCTCCTTACCTACCTTATATAAAATAGCATCTTTCCCTCATTACATCCTACCCCTCTTACCCAGTTTTTTTCTTCACATCACTGCTTGACATATTCTGTATTTATTTATCTACAGCCTGTCTCCCCATCCAACATTAGCTTCATGAAACTCTCTTATGTTGGCTGTTCTATCCCCAGGGCCTAGAATGGAAGTTTACATGCAGGGGGTACTCACTTACTACTTATTAAATGAATAGTTCATTTTGCACACTTGTGAGCATATTTATAAGAAAAATTACTAGAAGTGGAATTGCTGGGTTAAAAGGTATAGGCACTTGTAATTTTGACACATATCACCAAATTGCTTTCCCCAGAAGTTGCAGAAATTTATACTTCTATCAGCAATGTACTAAAAACTTTAAACTTCAATTTTTTCCAAGTTGAAATAACCTATAACGTCATGATTTCTCATTTTAATTGTAATTTGTGTTTCTGTATTATGAGTGATGTGCATGTTGTCAGAAGTTTTTTTTAACTGTTCATGATGACTGAACATGTACAAAATGTTTTCATCTGAGCTTTCTCAAAGACCTGAAGATCTTCCTGACATTCCTGTTCTGATACCAGAATTTGCTTAATCTCTGCCTTCCTGGACCCCAGGTACATAGTAGCTCCTAGTATTAAACACTGTTAGTATTAAACAGTGGCTGGTAAAATCAGGCATTAAACTTATTTCCTTAATTGCAATTCCCAAATTTTCTTCTTATGACGGTGTCCATTTCCCAGATATTTCCTGCTCTAGCCTTTAACTCTTAGGGAATCATAGAATTTCTAGCATCCAGAGAAAGCCTTTTCTTCCCAAATCCCTTAGTATCCTTTCCCTATAAAGTGTCCTACACATCACTGTCAATTAAACAGCCTGATAAGCAAATTAATAGGTAAATTTTGGTAGTGATTTTGACTTCTACATTTCTTACACAATAAAATTTATCTAATCTTCCTTTTACCTTATGTTTGATAGTCTCCTACTTCCAGGCCATATTTAGGAACCTGGTCTTTACCACCAGGAATACCAACATCAAACAGTATATCCTTGTATAATGCTTAAAGACACCAAAGATTTGATTTTGTAATTGGGTCTGAATAAAAGAGTGGCATCAAATCATTGTGCTGCTTCTTAATTAGCCTTAGGCCAGAATTCTTTTAAACTCCCCTTTTAAAAATATTTAGATGTTCTAAGCCCACCTATTTGAGAAACAACAAATAGTTTCATTGGCAAACAAAATAGGAGTTTCCTGTGAAAACCCATTCTTTGGCTTGTTGGATAAAATCTAAATGCATAAAACACAGAATCCTCATAGCAAGCAAAATAAAACAATGTCACTAAGATGACCTTCAACATTGTCTCCTCTTGCTATTGGATCTCTAATGATACCAATATTTGTAAAGGCTCCTCTTCCCCCCCCCCCCCAAAATAATAGAAAGCATGCATGATTTACCTTTTGTGACCTGTACCAAACCTTCAAAAAATGGTGCCATTGCAAGAACACTGAGACAAAGACATCAAAACAATTTTCAGTTTTCCTGAAAACTTGTGTTGTCTTATTTCTAACCAGAAATCAAATGCATCATGTAACATGTGATTTTCTATTTTTGAGTGTTAGAATCCTGATTTTACTGTGGTTTGTGCTTATAAATTTGCTATGTGATATTTGTTAGATAATACCTTCATTTCCTTTCCATTAGGTGGAGGATTATGGAGAATCATTGGTTAACATATATAGATAGCATGATAAAATCTAATATTTAAACTAATTTAGTAATATACTGATGAAAATACAACCAAATGATCAGAAGAACACTTTTTCTCTAAAATGTTTTTTCTGAAATTCTCATATTAGTAAACATGATATTTAAAAAATGACACAAGGCCTCAAACATTATGTGTATATATCCAACTAGTCAGGAAAAAATAAAGTAATAAAGGCTTTTTATTTTATAATGGCACAGGAAGATTTGCACTTATATTCATGTTGGATATAACCTTGATAAGAAAAATCATGATAAGAAAAAAACACTGTTTTTATAAGCAGTAGCCATAATGTTAGGGCCCAGTGATTATGAAAAACTACAGTGGCTAAGAGAAGATAACCTTGACACCATTATAGAAAATCCCTGAAGTGTTATGGATGACTATGTTGTATAAATGTAACTTAGAAACGTCTTCATGCTGAGATTTAATACTTGGGGGTCAGTGTGGCGGTAAAATTTGAAAAAAAAAACATATCAACTAAACAGCCTTCATTATTGTGTCCACCAGGGAGTCTCAGTATGAAATCTTTCGCATCAAGAATGAGTCAAAAAGCCTAAAGCATGCAGGAGATCAACCAAGCAATGACAGAATTCTTAAAAAGAAACATGAACTCCTGAACTCTTGCAATAAAGTTTTACATAAATGTTCTTAATCGTATATCATTTAAAGATGAATTTCCAAGTGCACCAAGATATATATTCTTTGATCACTCACTCGTTTTCCAAAAGGCAATTGAGTTAATAAAAAAGATAAAAATGTTTGTTTATAACATTAGCACATAAGAGACATACAAAGATTAAAGAGTTAAAAGCAGTTAAATAAAAACCTCATTTTCAAGGTAGTTTTTTGGGCAGTGAAGCTATTCTGTATGATCCCATGATGATGGATGCTTGTCATTACACATTAGTCTAAACCCATAGGATGTATAATGCCAATCATGAAAAGTAATGTAAACCACAGTGTTGGATGATAATAATGAGTGGGTGTAGGTTCATTGACTGTAACGAATATATCATTCAGGTGGGGGAGGTTGATAACGAGGGAGGCTGTGCATATTGGAGCAGGGAGTATATGAGAAATCTCTGTGCTTTCTGTTTCATATCACTATGAACCCAAAACTGCTTGGAAAAAGAAAATCTGTTTTTAAAATCTCATTTTCTTCTATTTATTTTTATGTTTAAATGCCAACAGCTTTTTGAAGCTGTAAGGGATATACAAGAAACTGCACATATCCGTAGTGTATATTTTGGCAAATTTTGACATTTCATGCACCAGTGGAAGTATCAAAGGAAAAAAGGTAGTGACCATTTCCATTACATCTAATAAAAGTTTCCTTATGTCCCTTTGAAATCCTCCCTCCTTCTCCTGCCAGACCTTAGTTCCCAGATAGCCGCTATGCTGTGTTGCCACTGTAGATAAATTAGCATTTTCAAGATTTTTTTAAAAAGATTTTATTTATTTATTTGACAGAGAGAGAGATCACAAATAGGCAGAGAGGCAGCAGAGAGAGAGGAGGAAGCAGGCTCCCTGCTGAGCAGAGAGCCCAATGTAGGCCTCTATCTCAGGGATCCCAGGACCCTGAGATCAGGACCTGAGTAGAAGGCAGAGGCTTTAACCCTCTGAGCCATCCAGGCGCCCCATAAATTAGCATTTTCTAAAGCTTACATAAATGTAATCTGCTTGTCTTCTTTCACTCAGAATAACTGTTTGAAAACCATCTATATTATTGCATTTATCGATATTCCATTTCTTTTTTACTCCTGAGTCTTATTCTGTTGTATGGGTGTACCAAAGTTTGTTTACCTGTTCACCTATTGATGGAAATTTGGTTGTATCTGGCTTCTGCAATTGCAAACAAAGCTGATATGAACATTTGTATATGAGTCTTTGTATGAACATATGCTTTCTTTTCTCCTAGGAAAATACCTAGGAGTAAAATGGCTGAGCTATGTGGTATATGTATGTTTGACTTTTTAATCAAGTACCAGACTGTTTCCAAAATGGCTCTATCATTTCATATGATCACTAGTAGCATAGTAATAGAGAGTTCCAATTCCTTTACATGCTTGCAAACCAAGACTTGCTATAGCCAATCTTTTTAATTTAATTTAATTTTTAAAAGATTTTATTTATTTGAC
Organism: Spilogale gracilis; assembly: GCA_004023965.1. Taxonomy (NCBI): domain Eukaryota; kingdom Metazoa; phylum Chordata; class Mammalia; order Carnivora; family Mephitidae; genus Spilogale; species Spilogale gracilis. Next base: position 19,545 of record PITA01007352.1, read on the forward strand.
ACACAGAGAGACAGCAGAAGCAGAGGGAGAGGGAGAAGCAGGCTCTCCACTGAGTGGAAAGCCCTACGTGGGGCTTGATCCCAAGATTCTGGGATCATGACCTGAGCTGAAGGCAGATGCCTAACTGACCCAGCCACTCAGCTTCCCCCAGGCTTTTAAATTTTTGACATTCTCATAGATGGGTGGTGGTATACAGTTGGAGTTTTAGTTTGCCTTTCCTTGTGACTGATGATATTAAACATCGTTGCATGTACTTACTTGCCATCTATGTGTCTTCTTTGGTGAAGTGTCTATTAAAATCTTTTACCTTTTTAAATTTGAGTTGTTTGTTTTCTTATTATTGGGTTTTCAGAGTTATTTTTTTCAATGTAATGTAGATACAGAGCTTGGCTTTGCAATTAATTACTCCTAGTTTGTGGTTTGTACTTTAATTTCCTTGTCTTTCAAAGAAGAGAATTGTGCTCGTGTGCTTATTTTTCCCCTAAGATTAATGTGTATTTTTTTTTAGTTGCTTTTAAGATTCCCTCATTATCATTGGTTTTGAGCAATTTGATTATGATATACCTTACTAAAGTTTTTTTTCTGCAAGTTTTTTATGCTTAAAGTTTGTTAAGATTCTGAATCTGTGGGTTTAGTTTTCATGAAATTTGGAAAATTTCAGCCATTATTTCTTCAAATTTATTTTCTGCTTTCCCCTTACTCTTCTAATTTTGGGGATTCCAATAACACATCGTCTGAGATCACTGATTCACTTAAATCTTAAAAGTTTTTTCCTCTCTGTATTTCATTTGTACTGATCTTTTCTTCTGTAATGTAAATCTGCTTTTATCCCATCTAGTATATTTTTCAACTCTGGCATTGTAGTTTTCACCTTTGGAAGTTTGATGTGGATTTTTTTTTTTAAAGATTTTTAAAATGTATTTATTTAGAGAGAGTGTGTCCAGTTGTGGGGAGGCTCAGGGAGAGGAGAAAGAAAATCTTAAGCAGACTCCTTGCTGACCACAGAGCCCAATGTGAGGCTTGATCTCATAACCATGACATCATGACCTTGATCTTGATCAAATCAAGAGTTGGACACTTAACAGACTGAGCCACCCATCACCTTGACAAGGAACTTATTTTGGATTTTCAATGTCTCTATTTAACTTTTGTAACATATGGAATAGTTACAGTATCTGTTCCAATATTGCTGTCTAATAATTCTAACATTTGTGTCAATTCTGACTCAATTGATTCTCCTCATTATGCGTTGTACTTCCCTGCTTCTTTACATGAATGATAATCTTGGATTAGATGCCAGCCATTGTGAATTTTATCTTGTTAAGTGTTGGATATTTTTTATATTTCTGAAAATCTCCTTGAGTCTTGTTCTGGGATGCAGTTAATTTGCTTAGAATTGATTTGATCCTTTCATCTTATTTTTATGATTTGTTAGGTGGATCTTGGGTAATGAGCAGTCTAGGACTCCCCACCACGGAGGCAAGGCTCTTCTGAATATTCTACCCAATGCCTCATGCATTACGACATTTTGAAGTCTGGATACTGTGAATAGACCCTCCTCCCAGTTCTGGGCAAACACCCGACATTGTTCCCTTTAATTATTTCAGATGGTTCTTTCCCTGGTTTTGGGTATTTTCCTCACATACCAAGTGCTGATCAGTACTTGGCTTAAAACTCAAAAGGAGCATGAATTTTCTGGATTTCTCTCTTCATGTAACTCTCTCCTATCTGATATTCTCTTATAAGCGCTAGCCTCTTCAGTCTCCCTGGAATCTCAACCGTGTCTCAACTCAGAGAGATTATCAGGCTCAGTTTAGTCTCCTCCTTCCTGTACCCAGGCCTGGAAACTCTTTCAAGCAGTAAGCTGGGCAACTGTCAGGCAGTGTCTTAAAACTTGACTTCCTTTATTTTATCTGTTTTCGCTTTTGATTGTTTCTGGCAGGGCATTACTTCATCTTGGTTAGAAGTGGAGGTCTCCAAAAACTAATTTTCTAAACATTTGATTTTTGGAGAATAATGTAATATTTTTAAGATACACATAAGGAGATAGGTAAGTGCAATATTTCTGTTTACATAGAGAATTTATCCTAAGGTACAATGTTAATAGTTTGGGTTTTCCTTTAATTTGTTCTGATATTAAAATTATTATTATTTAATATATGTTAAGCCTTCTAGATATAGGCACCATAGCTATATTTTAATTAATCAAAGTCCTGCCTTGAGGAACTTGAAATCTAATGGCACAAAAGATATATAATATTGGAACTCAAATATGGAATTAAAATGTAAGTGGGCAAGGATAGCTAATACAGAAATGCACAAGGCTCAAACTTTAACTTTCCCTTTTTAAAACTTTCTTTAAGTGCAAGAGTCAAGCTATGACCTAATAATAAAAGGAATGATTATTGAGATTTCTGAGAGGAGATAAATTATGTAAATTCCATAACTGGAGTATTGTAGGATGATCTTATAGAAATAGAAAAGATGAGATGACCCATAGAACAACCTCTGGAGGTATTTGGATGGGTATTTTTAACCTCAGTTTTAAAGAAGACACTGATCCCTACTACAATGTATATAGATTGATCACATGGAAAAAAATACATATTTGGGGGATACACTGTGACCTGGAGGTGGTAGATACTTCCATGAAGTGGTACGAGTTTATGCATACTTCTACTTTTGAGTTGTATAATAATTTTGTGGTTTTGACACTCGCTGAACTGTACTGTATCTTATCCATCTTTGAATTTCTATTACTTAGCATGGCATTATACATATACTAAGTGGTCAATAAATGTGAAATAAATGAAAAAAAAAGAATACTCTGAATTTTATTTTATTTTATTTTATTTTATTTTATTTTATTTTATTTTATTTTATTTTTTTTAAAGATTTTATTTATTTGACAGAGAGAAACACAGCCAGAGAGGGAATGCAAGCAAGGGGAGGGAGAGAGGGAGAAGCAGGCTTCCTGCCGAGCAGGGAGCCCGATGTGGGACTCGATCCCGGGTCTCCAGGATCATGCCCTGAGCCGAAGGCAGTCGCTTAACCAACTGAGCCACCTAGGCGTCCCTTTTTTTTTTTTTTTTTTAAAGATTTTATTTCTGAATTTTAGAAGAATGGAACTAACGTATACTATCTTTAAAATTAAAATAGCACAATTCTTCTTTATTTTTTCTTAATATTTCTTTAAGAAGAGGGAAATATTTGTAAAGAAATGCAAGAGTTAGAGCCTCATCTCACATCTTCAGTGTTTAAAAGAGTAACAAACGATTTATTGTTTTATACCCTTTACCCTTTTTCATCTCTACTTTTCCTTTTCTTCCCAACCACATACAAATTACAAACTCAGTCTAATCACTCCGCACCATCTCCATCACTGTGCCCTACTGGAAGGCACCATGACCTTACCTGCTTTCTAGCAAATAGTTTCTCTGTTTCTACTCTTATCTTTCCGTGATCTGTTCTTTACATGGAAGTCAGAGCGAATTTTAAGTGTGTCTTATTACTCCTTTTGTTAAGATTTTTTAAAATTTAAATTATATTTTATTTTTTCAGTGTTCTGAGATTTGTTGTTTATGCACCACACCCAGTGCTCCATGCAGTACGTGCCCTCCTTAATACCCCCACCAGGCTCACCCAGTCCCCACCTCCTTCCCTTCCCAAACCCTCAGTTTGTTTAAGATTTTTGATGTCTTTCCATCAAACTGAAACTAGGTTTTAAACTCCATTTTATGACCCATCAAACCCAGTAGGGGGCACTGCCGCCCCAGCGGCCACTCGGCCTGCTTCTAGCAAATCTCCCCTGCCTCCTGTTCTGCTTCTATTGGCCTGGGTGCTCTCTAAACACTGAGTGTAGGGGCCCCTGGGTGGCTCAGTGGGTTAAGCGTCTACCTTCAGTTCTGATCATGATCCTAGGTTCCTGGGATGGAGTCCTGCATCAGGCTCTTTGCTCAGCAGGGAGCCTGCTTTTCCCTTTGCCTGCAGCTCTCCCTGATGTACTTGCTCTCTCTCCCTCTCTTGGACAAACAAATAAAATCTTCAAACAAAACTAACACTAAGCGTATCTCACTTACTGTCATCTCTACTTGGAATGCTCTGCCCTATTTTATCCTCAAGTGATTTGGATAATGATTTCTCCAATAAAGCAAACATATAAAGCTTACAATGGACTCCACTGAAAAACAACACACACGTGGACACATATGTTATATGTTGAAGAACCGTCACAGTCACTTCTTGTTGCAAAGCTTGTGGAAATCAAGGTGGTCTCCTCTCATTGTATAATAGGGATAGCTTGTGGTCAAGGAGAAGCCATTCCATGGCTCATGAGAACCTTGGGAGGCAGGCACTACCATTTGAACTGTGAATTCCCCAGCTCCTATATTGGTAAAACAAATAGCTGTCATTCCTTCTGTCTCCCTCGGTGTGTTGTCACCTCCGCAGTCAGTGTTGCTTCAGCCTGAAAAAGCATGCTCAGGGATGTAACACCTAACCTTCCCGCCAAGGTCACTTGCAGTTCAGTTGGCAGGGACAGAGCTATTACAGCTACGTCACACAATTTGTTTTTTACTCAGATCCATTTTACACCATTAATATGGGCATTGCTGTTTTGCTAGAAAAAGGAGGCTATGTTTAGGGAGAAGAACATGAAAAATGACCTGGGGAGAAATAGGATCTTTCTAACAAAGAGATAGATCAATGTAAGAACTTATTAAAAACATACCATTTATAATGCACAAATTGTAGTCGTTGCAATGGCTATCATTATTATTCTGAACTGCTTCTCCAGACTTTCAAAGGAGACCAGTGTCCTCAGACAGTCGCTTTTGTCAATGATGGATTTTTCTTTTTATGTTGCAGTACTATAGGATTTGTTCCTCTGCCTAGTTCAAAGGGTTGGACTTCTGTTCATCCCTGTTTTTACCAATTTTCTTTCCATTTTGTCTCTTCTAAGCTGGTTACAGGAGTAAAGAATTTTTTTCCTTTCTGAAAATAAACTGCACAAAAATTACCTTTCTGCTTTAGGGAATTTAAAACTTCCATTAAAATATTAATAAAAATATGATCCCTATAGAATCTCTGTAACACTTTTGTTCTATGTCAGAATGTTTTGACACCTGTGTTTCAGTGGCTGTTGGTACTGTGCATTTGCATGACACTCAGGAAAATGACACCTGGCTCCCTCAGTGGACTTTTTATATACCTGGATGAAGAGTCTTTGGAAATATTTGACTTCTCCTTTCCAGGGTCAAAATTGCCACCGAAGCATCATTTGAACTAGTTCAACCAAGATGCTGGTAATGAACAAATAGCAGTAGATAGACTATACTGACTAGAAATCAGGAGTGGTATTGTTTCATCTGAAGGTAACATCTGTGCTGGTGTTAGTGTGACAAGTCCAACAAGCAACAGCAAACAGAAGGAAGACAATCTAAGATAAAAAAGAACTGTGGGTAATGCCAACCTTTCATTATATAACTGCAAACTGAGGGAGAAGCACCACTGGCAGCAATACTTCCCAGTGTAGAATGCAGGATGCCTCGAGCTCAAGTCATGCAAGGTACTAAACGCTGTTTATTTTGTAGAGTTGGGGCTGTGAAGGACTGAATATTTGTGTTCAGTCCTATTTAAAACCCTAAACTTCACTGTGATGGTATTTAAAGAGGGTACCTTGGGAGGTAACTGGGGTTTAAGGAGGTCAGAAGGGTGGGGCCCTCATGATGAGAGTAATGCCCTGGTAAGAAGAGACATCAGAAGGATAACTGTCTCTTTCTCTTTCTCTGGGCACAGAAAGAAGAGGTCATGTAAGCACATTATGAGATGTGCAAGGTAATAAGAGAGGCTGTACAAAGAACCTACCTCACCAGCACCTTGATTGTGGACGCTGTGTTCCTTAAACTACTTAGCCTATGGTATTTGGTTATAGCAACTTGAATGGACTAAGATGGGCTATGAGAGAAAGAGAGAGAGAGAGAGAGAGAGAGAGAGAGAGAGAGAGAGAATTTGGCATAGCAAGAAGAGAATCTAGTGCGATGTTTTTATATTAAAACTCTCATGTTACTGAGGATGACCTATCTCGGTCTCCCACCAAGTAATGAGTTCCAACTTGAAAAGGAGCAAATTGTAAATCCTGCTCTCCCCTCAATCAATGCCTGTTATTTATGTTGTCTTGGATCTCCTTGTTATTGAGACACAATTTTTATTTTTGTTTTTAAAGTAATGGGGCCTCAGAAGATGAAGAACAACGCACCATTTTCCTATATGGGCAACTCTGATACAAAGTTTTGGATTAACTGAAGGGATGTTCAGTAAGGTTTAAGGGAAGTCTTTCCTTATCAGGGAAGTTCAGAAATTAGACAGTGGGAGAGGAGTAATTTGGTTCCAGGAGCTGATATTAGTAAATAAACCTGGTCCTCTTTGGGCATGCTTCATCTCTAACTCCTCTGCCTTTGTCTGGCTCCAAGACTCAGTCTTCTCCTTTGATTTCTTTTCCCTGTCTAGCAGCTGTCATGAGCTACTGTTTTAATATTAGCCCACTGGGGAAGAGAGTGCCTAATGAAATCAGAGGCAATCTACCCCTGGATATTTTGGAGGATATGGTGGTTTTGTTTTAATGGTAGCTTTAAGTTACTCTCATTTCCCTACCCCCTGTTACACATAAATAAGAGTTAAAAGTACTCAACAGCAGATGTTTATTGAGTCACCTCTATGTACTACACATTGTGTTAAGCCTCAAAGTACAAAGATGAATAAGGCCTTGTCTCTGAACTTCAAATGCTTTCATTCCAAGGTGTTGTAGAAGAGTGGGTGGAATAAGGCACTAAGTAAAGAAATAATAAATAAAAATAAATAATAATATGTGATATTTTCTAGTTGAGGAAGAAGAGCTTCACTCAGGAATATTCAGAGGGAGGATTTAATAGGATTTTACAGAGAAAGTAAGAGTTGAACTTAGAGCTTGAATAATAAAAGTCTATCAAATAGGACTGGGCAATAAGAATCTTTCAGGCAGGTAGGGTATAAAAAGATTTGCAGTGTTCTTCTAGAAGGCTGACTGTCTGGCTATAAGGAGAATTAAGTGGGTTTATGGAACATAAGAGGCGGGAGATGAGATTGGAAAGTTGGGCAGTATCTGCATTGAAAAAGGCCTTGTAAGACTCTCCTATCCCAATCCTGGCAACAGGAAATCACCAAGAATTTTAAGTAAGAAGGTATTGTGAGAGCTTGTTTTCTAGAAAACCCACCTGGGCTGCATATGAAGGGTGGATTGATAGGATTTAGGGAGAGAAGATTGGAGCTTGTGGTAATGTTTGGAGTGGTGAAGATGCCTCAGTTAAGTCAATGGGAATGGAGAGAAGGAGCCAGAGAGTTGCCAGAGATAGAATTGACAGGGCTTGGTGGATTGAGAAACGAAGAATAGTTGATTGGGTTTCCAATCTGCAAGTTTAGACCTAGAGATGTTAGAACTGGTTAAAAAAAAAAAAATAGGAAACACATGGCTTCCATTGGGCATGATGAAAACAAACTTATGAAATCACTTATATCTGGAGACACTTAGATTTATATGCTATAAATATATATAAATATATAGAAATATTTATATGATATAAAATAGATATAAATTTATGTCACATGTGATAAAAATCATTTATATCAACAAAATTCTTAGCGCAATTGTGGAGAAGAATGACTAGTTTTCTTCTGTATCCAAATATTTTTAATGGATTTACCCTACCTTTAAGAATAACTTAAAAGATGGGGTGCCTGGGTGGCTCAGTTGGTTGGGCAACTGCCTTCGGCTCAGGTCATGATCCCAGAGACCTGGGATCGAGTCCCGCATCGGGCTCCCTGCTCAGCGGGAGGCCTGCTTCTCCCTCTCTCACTCCTCCTGCTTGTGTTCTCGCTCTGGCTGTGTTTCTCTCTGTCAAATAAATAAAATCTTAAAAAAAAAAAAAAGAATAGCATAAAAGAGAAGCACCTGGGTGGCTCAGAGGGCTAAGCCTCTACTTTCGGCTCCAGTTATGATCTCAGGGTCCTGGGATCGAACACCACATTGGGCTCTCTGCTCAGCGGGGAGCCTGCTTTCCCCTCTTTCTCTGCCTGCCTCTCTGCTTATTTGTAATCTCTTTCTCTGTCAAATCAATCAATCAATAAAATCTTACCAAAAAACCGAACCCAACAACATAGAAGAGTAATCTGTGCCATATTGAAACTCATAAAGCAAGTTAATTCCAAAGTTAAATCTCATTTAAATTTAACTTTTTAATGGAATTGTTTGTTCAAAAATATGTTTTAATTGGCCATTAAGCAAGGTATCATTTCAATAAATAGTAATTAAAGATTATACTTTGGGGCATCCTCTCTCCATACCTTTTCTATCATGAATCTATTGTAATTCAACTTACATACTTTTTAAAGAAAGAATTGTAAGTTGGTAAACATGCTTTCCAAGGACTCATGGGAATGAAACATACTTTCCAAGTTCCACTTAAATAAAACAAAACATCTCTCTTTTAATTTTGAGAACTCATTACTCATGAGTTCCCAAATTTTTCATAAATTTCTGAGCTTGAGACACAAAAGAATAGCTTTATGACACCTTTTTCCTTGGTCTTAATTAAAACAACATAAAATTTTATTTTGTAAGTGTTTTAAGACACTTCCTTCTATAATAGCATTTAATTCCTTGCCAAATATTTTCTTTCTAGGTCTTTATAAAAGCAAACATGAAAAATAAAATAGTTTAACATTTGTCTGGCAATATTATAAAAAGTCATACATTTTATTAGTTAGTAAAATTCTCACAATAAATACCCAGCTACCTACTCTTTCATCTCATCCCATTTTTTCCTATTTCTTTTTTAAAATTTATTTATTTTCCATGCATTAAATATTTATTATTTACTAAGGGCCAGGAACTGCTACATGTCATCTTTCTGTCTTTCTGCTGTTTGCCCTACTTTCCTGCATTTTCCTTACTTCTGGTCTCCTATCCATTTTGTCAGACAACATACTAGGGCTGGGGATAAAAATGGTGACTAAAGGATGGTTGTTGTGGGTTTTTTTTGAGGAGTTCATGGACAGTACACTTACATACATGTATATCCAAGTTATTCACACTTGTGATTTCTGTGGTCATGTAAAATGTATTGATTTTTAAGACTAAAAGTAATTACTACATGTAATCACTAGAAGAGATCTTGGGTATTAGAATATGTGAAATCATGTCTCATTTAAATTGGCAAAAATCACATTCTCTGTTTGCTTAGTACTTCTCAAATAAAGAAAATTAATTTTTAAAATTATAATAATTTATTTTATTTTTTCAGTGTACCAAGATACATTGTTTGTGCCCCACACCCAGTGTTCCATATAGTATGTGCCTCAATACCCACCACCAGGCTCACCCATTCCTCTACCCCCCTCCATTCGGCTCAGGTCATGATCCCAGAGTACCAGGATCAAGTCCCACATTGGGTTCTCTGCTCAGTGGGAAGCCTGCTTCTCCCTCTCTCACTCCCCCTACTTGTGTTCCCTCTCTAGTTGTGTTTCTCTCTGTCAAATAAATAAATAAATAAAATCTTTAAAAAAAGTTCTGTTATTTCAAAATTTACTCATAATTAAGTAAATTATTATTAATAATATTAAAAATTAATTATGAGTAAATTTTAAAATAACGGAACTTTTAAGTCAAAAGTTTTCTTTGAATGTGTATTTTTGTAATGAAAATAATGCCAAAAATTAAGTCTTAAATTCAGTCTCTTAAATTACTTGAGAAGAAGGATTATTTTATCACAGCTATTTGTATTTAGTAGGACATAGTGAAATAGTGAATAAATGCTACTTGTATTTGTGATCTCCATGTATTTTTTTCATTCATTCCTTTGATTTTTATCCCTTGTGTTTTGCTATAGACACCTGTCTAGGCATTGGGACTTCCTGACATTAAGATGCTTATAGTTTAGAAAGCAAGACCTGAAAAAGTCATTGTTATGTAGAGATGTGGCACTTGTATTACTAGTGCTTAAATATAAAAATACTGGCTAGAAAGATACACTTTTCACTTTAAAGCAAAAAATCAGGGTGTTTGTCCTTCTGCAAACTATAATATTCTTCTTTGCATTACAAAAAAGTAATTCTGAAAAAAGTATTATTTTAAATGTTATTTTTATTTGTTTTTAATTATTAAATTCCCACTCCAAATACGTTTATTGTAGACTGATTATATAACTTTGCAACTTTGAACCAGACTAATATGGCATGACCAAAATGTTAATTCTTCCATCTTTGGTGCTCGCAGTGCCAAGAAACTATGGTATGTTTAGTCAGATTGATCAATTTTAAATCAGATTAAATAGATAAAAATGTTGGGAATTTTTTTCTGAAGCTAGTCAATCACTATATGTACATTGCTATGCTAAGAAACACAAAACTATAGGATATGAAATGTTTTCAAGGAAATATGCAATCCAACTGAATTTATAAGAGCTGATAACTCTTATTAGAACTATTTCTTGATAGAAATATTGATAAGGTAGTCAGAAATTTATTCATATAAAAAGTACCTGGCGAGAAGAATTTAAGAGCAATTTCTATTTATAATAAACAGTTATTTTATATGAAAAGATGGAGAGTTACCAATACTGCAAGACTTGTATATCAATAGTAGGAAAACTGAATGAGGATACCACAGAAAGAGGAAATTACAGATCTTCTAAATATAAGCACAAATAACCTTAACAATGTATTAAAAAGTCAAGTCCATCAAATATACTTAAATTTGAAATATCATGAGCATTGACATTAAAATCAGAAATTATTATCGTTAATATTTTTCAGATGATCCAAGCCAATAAATAGAACAAGAAATAGTCAATAAATAGATCAGAGACACACACACAGAAATGTGAGGAAAAAATGAGTACTTTAAGATATGAAGATTTTTTTTTTGTAAGAGAGAGAGCATGGATGCATGAGCTGAGGATTGGAGGACAGGAGCAGACAGAAAGAGAGAGAGAGAATCTTAAGCAGGCTCCACATGCAGTGCAGACTACAAACCTGAGATCATGATCTGAGCTGAAATCAAGAGTTGGATGCTTAACCAACTTAGCTACCCAGGAATACTGACATTAAGATTTCCTATTAAAATTTTTAACCAAAACCATTAGGACTTTTAAAAGAATTAAGGAAGATGGCTTGTTATTCAATCAACATACAAAAATCAATATACTTCAAAGATGTCATCATTTAGAAATGGAATTTTCATCTTGGAGCCCCTGGGTGGCTTAGTTGTTTGGGTATCTGACTCTTGGTTTTGGCTCAGGTGATGTCTCAGGGTCGTAATATTGAGCCTTGTGGCTGACTCCACACTCAGTGAGAAATCTGCTTGGAATTCCCACTCCCTCTGTACCTCCTCCTGCTTCCACATAAGTGTCTGCTCTCTCTCACACTAATAAAAAAAGAAATAAATAAACAAATAAGATCTTTAAAATAAAATAGCCAAAAAGCTTAGAACATTCAGGAGTAACCAAAATGTGTAAGATCTACATATTGGTTTCCTATCATTGGTGCATTAAATTATCACAGAATAAGCATTTTAAGGCAACACAAATTTACTGTCTTATAGTTTTGGAATTCAGAAGTCCAAAATAGGTTCATATCTTTTTAGAGGCTCTAAAGGACAATATATTTTATTGTCCTTCTAGCTTTTAGAGGCTGCCGGCTTTCCTTGGCTTATGACTGTTCTCTATCTTAAAAGCCAGTAATACATGACTCGAATCTCTGCTTCTTCTTCTTCTTCTTTTTTTTTTTTTTTAAGACCTTATTTATTTATTTGACAGAGAGAGAGATCACAAGTAGGCAGAGGCAGGCAGAGAGAGAGGAGGAAGCAGGGGGAGAGAAACACAGCCAGAGAGGGAACACAAGCAGGGGGAGAGAGAGAGGGAGAAGCAGGCTTCCTGCTCAGCGGACAGCCCGATGTGGGCCTCGATCCCAGGACCCTGAGATCATGACCTGAGCCAAAAGCAGAGGCTTTAACCCACTGAGTCACCCAGGCGCCCGAATCTCTGCTTCTTCTTAGACTCTTCTGCCTACCTCTTTCATCTTTTAAGGACTGTGATTACATTAGGCTCCCCTGGATAATCCAGGATAATCTCCCCATTTTAAGGTCCTTAACTTAGTCACATCAATAAGGTCCCTTTTGCCATGAAATGTAAAACATTCAGGGATTTGGGGCATTAGGATGTGGAAATCTTTGGGTGTTTGTTATTTAACCTATTGTCATCTATTTGAAGAAAATAAGAGTATTATAATGTGGTCATTAAAATTGTTAATGATGGGGCACCTGGGTGGCTCAGTTGGTTAAGTGACTGCCTTCAGCTCAGGTCATGATCCCAGAGACCCGGGATCGAGCCCCACATCGGGGTCCCTGCTCAGAGGGAAGCCTGCTTCTCCCTCTCTCACTCCCCCTGCTTGTGTTCCCTCTCTGGCTGTGTTTCTCTCTGTCAAATAAATAAAATCTTAAAAAAAATAGTTAATTCTAAAGTCAGACTAGTTGAGTGGGAATCTTAATTCTATCACTTAAATTTGCTTCTTTTATGAACTGAAAGTAGTCTTTTATGATTAACATAATTTTGCTAAGCTTTTTTTTTATCTTTAAAGTAATAATATTTGTTTGCTATTCCACAGAGAATATAATAAAATGGTCCATATAAAGAGTTTGGAATAATATGATAGTTTAAGAAAATGTATCCAGTTACGGACAATAAAGAATTCTTGGTAAATACAATTATGTTTATAAATATAAAATTTCAATAGAAGAATTTAATCAAAATTTCAATAGAAGGAAAAAAATTAAGGAAAAATCATAGTATAAAATAAGAAGATAAAGGGAAATGGGAATTAAATTTCAGAGACATATAGAATCATTCCAGAAATTTCAACATATGATTATAGGCCTCCCAGAAAAAGAGAACAGAAAGATTCAAGAAAGAAAGTTATAAATGAAATAAAAACATGTAGCTTCTCACAACTAAAAAATGACATGAATCTTCAAATGAAAGAGAATTATTGAAAGCTAAATTAAATGAATATATGACTTCTCAAGGGAAATACTGAATTCTCGAAAGCAGAAGAGTATAATGTTAAAAAACTGCACAAAAATGAATTCCCTCCTCAACTTCTATACCTAGTCAAACTATCACTCAACATGAAGAGAAAACCATTTAGAGATATGCAGAGACAGAGAGTTTGTCTTTCATGTATTTTTCTTTGATGAAATAAAATGAGGAAATAAAATAAGAGAGGAATATGACATTTGGGAACAAAAAGAATCACCTAAGGAGAGAAATGCAGGCAGTCTCAGAGTGACAGCTGTGGATCAGACATAGAATGTAATCTGTCTAAGCTGGTGCAGGAGGAGAGAGGTCTTGTTAATTCACGATCTCTAGTGTGTTGCCCTAATCTGTATAGTTCAAAATGGCTCACTACCATGTTTGTATTTCATCCAGCAGGAAGGAAAAGGGAAAGAGGAGGACCTCTCCTTCAGTAAATGATCCTTCTGCAGCTTACATTATTTTTTTCCCACTATTGGTCAGAATTTAGTCAGATGTAGCTGAACCTAATCACACCTGCTGGAAGGGAAACTTGGGGTCTCCCAACCCTGTGTCTTAAACTATTTCATATTCTATCTGCTCTTGAATACTATTTATTAAATGCTTACCATGTGGCAGACACTGTGACAAGTTCTTAAATTAACTCATTTTTCTTCAGAAACAATCATAGAGGTATTCTCTTCTTTTTACAAAGGATTCAGGAAGTTGAAGTTATTTTCCCAAAGTCACACAGCTAGTAAGCAGAAGAGTCAGGACTAGAATTCACATCTCTCTGACTCTAGTGTTAATAATCTTCACTGTTAAACTATACTGCCTTCATCTTATTGCCAACTGATGAAATGAATTATGGTTCTTGACCACCAGACCTGTACTCTTCTTGGTGTCACAGATGAGGAAGTGATGCACCCCTGCCCTTTATTATATTATTGGGCGCTGTGGTCTCCTGAATGGATATAAAGTGACACTGATATTCAAGTTCCTTTGGGTAAAGAGCTTCTTTGTACAATGGAACTGGTAAGGAGTGACTCTTAGCTATCTGGGCTATAATGACAATTTCAAATGTATAAACTAGCATTGATGGAAGTGTTTATTCACCTCTTATTTCTAATATGGAAGTGCTTTACACGTGACTCATGCAGTAATAATTTCTCAAATCCATTGATTTGCTTTGTATTTGGAGATAACTTATTTTCCAAACTAGATAATTCCTTCATTGACATTCTTTATTTAAATTCTCTTACAACTTTGAGTCTTTTTCTGTTTTCAAGAGTCTTTTAACTGGAAGGCAGGAGAAGGTGAATCAGACCTAGCTATCTTGTTGCCTCTAAACTTGGAAACTTACCCATGGCCTGTCATTGTGCTATTAAGGAGCAGCTATTAAGAGAAAGATAGCTGAAAAAATGGTTATTTTATATTCTCAGTGGGTCCGAGCAGGCATAATTTGACATCAGGGCAGGGAAATTACAAAGAAAAAAGGAAAAAGTTATACAAAATGGCAATACTGTTTAGTGTGTACTTTCTCAGAGAATTAATGGTTACCTGTCGAAGGGGTCTCTTTAGGATTGTGATTGTGTATATATTTGTATGTGTGGGTAAGCACATATTTCAATGGCTGGGAAAATAAAAAGATGTGATTGAAAGTCACTTGGTGGAGAAATTTTGAAGGGCACGAGACTTGAAGTGTCCCTTCCTGGAGGTCTTTGGAGTATCAGGGTTTTATTACGCTTCATTCTTGAGGCCCATTCTTCAAATGCAGAATGCCAAATACCACCACTGATCACAAGGCTGAAGTCCTCCAAGGTTTTATTCTAGGTAAAATTAATCTGATTTGGGGAAATGCATGGAAAAAAGAGATAAATCTGGTTTGAGAACAGTACCTGCGGGCATACAGTGGGGTTTGCCTCAAGGTGGGTATCCAGCAACGTACAGAGTTGGATGTGGCATGGAAGGGAAGTGGAAGCATGCCAACCTCAGAAGAGCAGAAAAGGTTATGAGTGGGACATGACCAAGCAAGGAGTCCCAGGAAGGTTTATTTCTCTAAATGTTTGTCCTTTGGATTATCAGAAAAGCCATGTTTACTATACAGTTTCAGTTTTCTCCCATGAATAATTCCCTTTAATTTCTGCAACCTTGAGTGAAGTGGACCACCGTTGTATAGCTGGTCTGGTAGAGTTGTTACGCGGAAAGTGAGGTAAAGGGAAACGTGACTTGCCCCGCATAAGCTCTCCAGAGATATAACGAAGGCACAACCTCAATCCTGGGGGCCTGGGAGGCATCAGGCAGGTCCATTCCGCTGTTCTAAGTGTCAGAGACAGACCCTGATGGTGAGAGTCACTGCGGAGTGGGCAGTACAGGAAGGACTCATGGAAAACCTACCTCTTGTCTCCTCATGTAGCAGTGGGAAGTGATGCCTCCAAGGGGAGATGGGGACAAGCAGGGGTATACTTTAATATAAAGTGCTGGCATACTTGTCTGTTTTTTGCATTGTCATGATTTATAACCAGTCCCCTCATAAGATTAAAATATAATAGCTAGGTCATTATGGTGATCATTTCACAATATATACAAAAAGCAGACCATTATGTTGTACACCTGAAACTAATAAAATGTATGTGTATCATACCTCAATAAAAAAGATTAAAATATAATAAATGGTTTCTTCTGAGAATAACTACCATGAAACTTGCCTATTTAAAATATTACTTATCTCCATATATGCCCTATGCAAAGAAATTTTAAAGAGATTTCCTAGGAGGACAATTGTACCTGGAATGAATGTTTATATGTCCTTCCACAAGTACAGTTCTGGTTAAAAACCAATATGCTTAGATTAGCACTTATACCATAATTTGAAGGTCATGATGTGCTGAAAACAGGCTTGAGGAGGTTTTGTCAATAGTAGTCTTCAGCAGTATAGGCTGTGGAGCATCTGGAATCTTTTCCTCCTTTTTTGGATTGAACAATTTTAGATTTGTTTTGCTATCTTTCCTGTTGTTTGCTTTTTTTCTTTTTCTTTATCCAAAACCACCCAATAAGGGACAACTTAACATCTGAAATGTGCTTATCCTCCTGACTACTGTTTCACTCTTCTGATTTCCCTGGCACTGGCTTATAGAAAGAAGTTCATTCTCATCATCAAGACACACTGGTCCTAGTGAGAACTCATTCTCAAGGCTAACCTCTTATTGATGCCCCCCTCAAGAAGAGTTACTAGGCTCCATTGAAAGTGATCTTGTGTTTTTTCCAGGTACAGCTGCTGCACAGAAATGAGATAATGAAGGTCTTACAGTCATTTTATGGTTTACTTTCCATGTTCTCTGAGTCAAGAAATCTCTGGGTCTTGATTAGAGTGTTCTCTCTTCTACCCTTAGGATCTAAATTGTAGTTTTCAAGTGCACATCAGATGATGTGACTAAAAAATCTTGCAAATTCCTGCCATGTTGAAAAAGAACAGGTGTTATCTTGACTAGGGAAATCCATAAGTAACATTAGCAAAGGTCTTGTCCTTGTATATCATAACTGAGTCTTGTGTGGGAGACAGTGAGTAGCAGGGATCAACATCTTTCCCATTGGCCTTCCAGGTAAACTGCTTCTGGTAAACCTACTGAGAAGTGCTTCTGATAGGAGCTATGCTATTCTATAGTCTTGTTTAATGTGTGGGGACTAGGAATCCACACTGATACCTAGAGAGTTTGAGAGTCATCTGCCTTCTTAACTTTATCCTAAACCAGCAGAATTTTTACTTTTGCAGATAAAGAACACAGAGATATTTTCTAGAGCTGGTTTGGATCCAGTGCAGTTAAAAGTTGTGTGATTTAGTGTAGTCACAGGTATTGATAAGGAAGATATTTTGAGTGATTCCATTATAAAGTGACATACTGCCAGTTTGCATGTCAATGATTAATCAGAAGCACACTGGTATATTCATGATTGCCTTTGGGTCTCCCAGGGAAAGTGATGCTAGTGGTTGCAAGAGATAATCCAAAATCTCTGTGGCATTGCATGATATGCATTTTGCATGATATGCATCATTTTTCACTCACATCAACTCCAGTGGGGTAGGATGAACTTTGTTACATGCTGTAATTCAAGAATTCAGGGATGCCTGGGTGGCTCAGTTGGTTAAGCAACTGCCTTCGGCTCAGGACATGATCCCGGAGACCCGGGATCGAGTCCCACATCTGGCTCCCTGCTCGGCGGGAAGCCTGCTTCTCCCTCTCTCACTCCCCTTGCTTGTGTTCCCTCTCTGGCTGTGTTTCTCTCTGTCAAATAAATAAAATATTAAAAAAAAAAAAAAAGAATTCAGACTTCTTTTATATTGTGGGACCAGTATCTTCAAACATACCTTCTAAGGTTACATAGCAGGAAGAGAGAGGGACTAGAGCAGGCTTCACAGACTTTCTGTAAAAGGCTGGATAGTTAATAGTTTTCATTTTGTGAGCCCCATGGTTTTGTTGAAATTATTCAAATTTGTCATGATAACAGAAAAACAGTTATAACTATATCTTTGTTCCAATAAAACTTTATTTACAAAAACATATGGTGGGCTGGGTTTAGCCACCAACCTATAGCTTGCTGACTGTTGGATTAGTCTCCTGTGGGTTATATTTATGGCTCAGACACAGAATAGCATATATTTCTATATTTCTCTCACTCACGCTGTTGGCCAAAAGTGAGTCACACAGTCTTACCCAAACTGTGGGAGAGTTTAAAATGTGGTTTAGCTGGATGCCTGGAAGAGAAGAAATGGATAGTACGGACCACAGGAGTCTGTTACACAATTCAAGGGTTTAATGTGAATTAGCTCTTCCAGGCAAACCAGAAGCTTCTAATGATTCAGTTTTCTGGCTAGTATATTAGATTATTTAAAGTTATATATTTTCTATTGTAGTTTTTGTTTGAAATCCACAGCAATGACAAAGCTCCAGAAAGAGTCATTCTATAAGGTACGCTGAGAATTACATTGCTCTCATGGTCTTGGTCTTGATGTTTCACAGAACTGGAGAAAAGCTGCCTTTAATTAAAAGAAAGTGGTTGAGTGCTGTGTCATCCCCTCTGGTTGGATGTGGAGTAGAGGAACTTCTATAGTCAGAGCTTTTCTCAGAGACTCAATCTAAGGAGCTTATTTTAGGCTTTTGAGATGCTATAACATAATATAGGCTGGCTGGCTTACAAACAACAGAAATTTATTTTTCGGTGCTCTGAGGGCTGGGAAGTCTAAGACTGAGGCACTGGCAGATTTAATGTTGGTGAAGACCCACTTCTGGTTCATGGGCAACCACCTTTGGGCCGTGCCCTCACATGGCAGAAGGGGGTAGAGAGAGCTCTGGGATCTCTTTTATAAGGGCACTAAATCCAATTTGTGAGGACTTCACCTCATGACCTAATCACCTCCTACAGGTACTACCTTCTAACACCATCATGTTAGGGATTAGAATTTTAATGTATGAATTTGGGGGGAACATAGTCTGTAGCAGAGGGCTAGGGGCAGTAGGGTAGTTCTAATCAGCCTCTCTCTGTGGCTCTTTGCATTGGGTTGGAAGACACTCATTTATATTATTTTTGTTTCATATAATAGTTGAGTCCCCAAAGACAAAGAGTACATTTCTCTGGAAATTTTTCTTTCTTTTAATCTTTCTTTTTGATACATCATTCTTCATCAAGTGACTGGTTCTAAATGTGTTTTAAATGTAATAAGCTAATAATAATCACTTAAGATAGCAGAGATGTAGAGGATAGCCCACTAATTGCCAAATGCAATCTAACTTTGCCTTGAGCAAATTAATGGGATTTTTTTTTTCCTTTTAGTAATATCCTCTTTTCTTTTGTTTAATTGAGAGCTAGATCTTCTCCCAAGTTCTGGAAACTAGATCTTTCCCCAAGGCCAAGTTGTCTATATGAGCAATGTAGTGTTCATTACAAATAACGCAGAGAAGCAATAAGATAATGACCAATTTTAATATGCAAAATGGGATTTTCAAGTAAATCTTGAGATCCAGGGAAAACCATTTTTATAAAATGTATCACTTGCTATAAAATATCTAATAACCAAATATGAAAGATCCCAGTGCATAGAATTCTGTCATATTTTAACATTTTCATCAATGATAGAAAAAAACACAAGTCTTGTTGCTTGATAGTAGGAGGGCAAGACTAGGAGAAATGTTTTCAAAGCAAAACTTGGGGGATTTGTGGAGGAGGAAGAGGTGATAAAAATGGAAGTTGATCAAGTATGTGCTCCAATTTCCCTTCCCTGGGTTTTTCTGTTTGGATACTGGAAATTTCAGTCTCTCAAGTTCTAAATTCCCAATTTACTCTTGGCTTTAGTATGGCATAGTTGAATATAGAAGAGGCTGAGAAGTGGGCCAGGACAAGGGCTATAGAGTGGACCATTTGAGCTGAGG
This sequence comes from Spilogale gracilis, assembly GCA_004023965.1. Taxonomy (NCBI): domain Eukaryota; kingdom Metazoa; phylum Chordata; class Mammalia; order Carnivora; family Mephitidae; genus Spilogale; species Spilogale gracilis. Next base: position 39,067 of record PITA01007352.1, read on the forward strand.
CCAAATGGGAGGTCCAGTTTACTTATTTTAATTTTCTTAAACCTTTCTCAAGGTATAACTGATACATGAAAAATTGTACTTATTTAATGTATACAATTTGATGAGTTTGGACATATGTGAAACCATTCAGGACCTCCCTGAAACCATTACTATACTTAAGATAATAAACATAAACCCTACCTTCAAAAATTTCCTTGCATCTCTTTGTTTTGTGTGTGTGTGTGTGTGTGTGTGTGTGTGTGTGTATGGGAAGAACACTTAACATGAGATCCCGCCTTCTTAATAAATTTTAAGCATACAATATTGTTTACTCCAGGTACCATGTGGTACAGCAGATTTCTAGAACTTATTCATCATGCAACTGTATCTTTATATCCACTATTAACAGCTCCCCATTTTCCCTAACCCTCTGGCAACCACTGCTGTATTCTATGCATCTGTGAGTTTGACTATTTTAGATCTCATTCAAGTGGAATCATGCAGTATTTGTCTTTTTGTGCCTGGCTTATTTCACTTAGTATAATGTCTGGGAAGTCCAGTTTAGACCTCAAAGGAGTCTAACCACTAGTGCCAACTGAGCTGAGGCTGAATCACCCCAGGAACACTACCAGGCCCTGACCTAGAAGAAAATAAACTACAACTTAACCTGACACAGAGTCATCTTTAAATGATAGAAGGTCCAACCATCTCCAGTCAGTAAAGGGATATCCTGGTTCTTGACACCAAAGGGCCCAGAGTATGATGTGATACAAAGACTCATTATGGCTCCAAGAACCACAACTAGCCCTAAAGTCAAGAGATCCCATGTCTTACTTCACCCCCAAGCTTGAGAGGCAAACTCAAGAGAGAAGCAAAAGGAGGGAAAACCTCTGAGAAGCACTTTAGTCCAAAAGAAACTGAGTAATACTAAAAGATACTGTTTAAACCATAGGATCAGACATGAAATAAACAGATTGGACATGTAGGTTATTTTTTCCCTTGCCAACCAGCCTGAGAGGAAGGCTGATTAATTACAGACAAATCAAGAAATTACATTTTCTTTGCACATCTGATTTGCTTTGTCAATTAAATATTTGCTATCTTGCTACACTGGCTAATGAGTTAAAATTAAAATAAAATCTAAAAAGAAAACCATGTAAAAATTTTACTGTATTTCAAATTCTTAGTTATTTGGAAAATATTTGTATTATCCACACATGCATATATGTATTTACATCATTATCCTGAAAGAATCAATTATGATAAATAAAAAGCACTTTATCTTGCATTTGGCAGAGATAGGAATTGACTATTCTCTAAGTTTTATAATACTATATTTCATATTCAGAATACACATATCATAAACATACCATAGTTTATCTCAAAAATCTAAGTACATCTTTAAAAAATGTAGCATTATAGGAAATTCGCCTTCCTTTTTATGAAACTGATAGCATCACAGAAGAAGGCAATTCACTACATGTTTTTGTTAAGAGTGACTGAAGTCACCTGCCATTTTCCACACTTAAGCTTCCTGACTATTCTGCATGCTACTACTTCGTGCCCAAGATGGAAGTTTATCAGGAAAAACAATTCAATAAATATTAAATAAGGTACGTCTTCTCACGTAAGGGGAGGGGAGCAATTTTTGTTTCCACTTGTTTATAAGGGGATATTTTATTCATTTCTTACTCCCTCTCCAGGGCGGTGCGCAGCATCATTTCACAATTTCTTGCCGTCCTCCTCTGTCCCTCCGCTTGCATGGATATGTTGGACTGAAATGAGCCTCTCTGGGCTTTGGGGAACACCTGGAGGAGCTAAGCCTCCCTGATGAGGGAGGATTGCCATTTCGGAGACGGAGACTTGGCTAGCCCGGGGCTGCTGCGGCTGCTAAGAGCTGGAGAGCCGCCGGGAAGCGGTGCCGAGGCTCGGGGCAGGTGCGCAATCCGGCGAAGAGCCCGGCGCTCCCTCCCTCTCTTCCTCTCCGCCGCTGCCTCCCACCGCAGTAGAGTGTAATTCAATAGAATTCAAATCTTCGGTTGCACGGAGCCGCCGCCAGGCAGCAGGCCCAGAGGCCCTTTCAAGTCAGGGTTTTTCCAGTTATTTTAATCCACGGGAGATGCCAGCATTTCTCTGCCTCACAAAGACAAGCAAAACGCTAAGATACAAATTCTTGAGGAGGAAGTGGAGCCAGATTTTCTTGCGGGAAAAATGAGAGTAAATCCATGTGTATTGTTCACGGCGCTCATGTGCCGTCTATTTTCAATTCTCAGGGACGGATTCAGGTAGAAAGGATACAATAAATAAATGATGGGAGAAGGTATGCAGACATACACCATTTTGTGCAACAAGCCTGTAGCGGGCACGCCGCAGATCATAAGACTCTTAATTCAACTGAGTGAATAGTCTTAAAGTCGCTTGCGCTTCCTGTTGGAATAAGCTGGACGCTAAAGCGATGGGTACAATGATTTATCTCTGGCAGGGCACCCTGACTCTGCTTCGCGCTAGTTCTGCTCAGAGAGGCTGAGGGGCCGGGTGTCTCGGTGGTTACACCAGAGCAGATGCAGGGATTAGGCTGCCTGGGTTCAAATCCTGTTCCGCCGTTTACTAGCGATGAAAACTGGGGCACATTTATGACCTCTTTGTACCCTCTGTGATGGGAGAGATGGTAATCACGGTATCTGTTATGAGGAGGAAATGAGTAAACACAGGCGAAGAGCAGAGAGCAGCACCTGGCGCATGAGGAATACCGGGGGTGTGGTCTGCAGACCCACCGCAGCCGCGGCTGACTAGAAATGCAGCCTCCTAGGCCCTAGTCCCAATTTATAGCCTCTGACTCTGAATCTCCAAAAAATTCCTTATTGACATTAAACATTTGAGAAGCACTGCTATGTAAATGTTGGTGTAAGTATTTCAGGCCAGCTTTAGCTAGCTAAGGTCAGAAGGGCATTCCTGCTGATTTGCCTTTCCCTTCTAGGCTCTGAGCCCTTAGAAGAGACTCTGTCCACTCTGACACTGGTCTCTGATTATCCTGGCTTTTTGGTGGCTGATGAACTCTGCTTCCCTAAGATTGTGTCAGGTATTAGCCTCAACCTGCACCCCCACCTTGAATGTTTACTTTGTTTCCAGATCCTAATGTTTCTGACTCCACCAGCTGATTTAACCTCAAAGCAGCATTAGCACCTTTGCTTGTCAGCTTTATTGGATGTCTTAAATTATAGACTGCATCCTGATGCCTTTGCAATTCAACTGGAAGGGTCTATGCCTCATCACCCTCCCTGAACAAAACATGAAAAATATTAGGAAATATTTAAGAAGTTGGAATTATTTAACACTTCCATCTTAGCCCCACACTGTACAGAAATATTTGGTTTTTATAGTTGGTTCCAAGAGGCAATTTTCTAACAAATTTTATAGCAGAGAAGAGAGCTCAGCCTTTAAAGAATGCAAAGGTCAACAAAGCAAAATTTGCTCTATTTATGGGATGGGTGTGACATTTGGACCTCTTAGCAGCCAATATTCTTTTGGCTTTAGGAAAGAGTTCATTGCCACACCTGCTTGCTTTATTTCACATCAAATGGTGTTTAGTAAAGAGGTTGGAAACAAGAGACCTTCCATATGCATTCATGCCAAGCTTATCACAATTCCATGACGCTTGGCCAGTGGTGCAATGAGAATGGATGACACCAGGATGCCAGGTCCCTTGATGTGTGGTGAATTGAAGGGATAGAATTGTAAGTGAAATGGACAGAAGAAGTGCTTCAGGGGCACACTGGCACCTAACCTATAGTAGCAGAACAGCCCTGTAGAGAGGCAGGAATTCACAGCAATAAGCTTTGTATCCTGCCATGGATCAACTTGGAAAAGAGGAGAGGTTAGTTATTTGTAGACCATGAGATTAATGTGACTCACAAACTATTTCCGTTGTGGCTGTCAGAGCTTCTTGGGAGGACTACTTGGGCATTCACAGTCATTGATTGCCTCCTCCGTGTATGTCACAAAGAAAGCAGCCAGGGGACACAAAGGAGAAACGCAATACTTCTTCCCTCCCAAAAGCTTACAGTCACATGTGGGAAATACATCTATGTATATGAAATGGAAATAAACTTTAGCAAGGAATAAGTTGAAGACTCCAAACGGCTATCAGAGGAAATATTACTTCTTCTGTCCAGTGGAGAGGGTCAGGACAGTCTCAAGAAGGTGTGGTGGGAGCTATAACTTTGGAGGATCAATTTATATTGCAAAACATACATTCTTGGAAACACAGAGAAACTTGTGGCCTAGGTAAAGCCTAGATGGAAAAAGAAGATGGATTTTAGAGGCCCAACAAGTAAACCTTTTTTTTCTTGCCCTCCCAAAAATCAAGGATATTGAAACACAGGAGTTAGACACTTTGGGGAGATTATCAGTTTTTTTTTTTTTTTTTCTTTTTTACCCACGGAGGCTCAATTGGAGGACACGAGTGACGTGTTGCTGCACACATTTTCATACTTTACAGCTGACATAGGCAGACTTAGCTGCCCAACCACAGGCTACACTCCACAGAGACAGTCTTATCATATGGCAGAAAGCCGACAAGACGCACCGGGACTACAGGTAGGCGGCTATGAGAAAGAGAACCCGGAAGTACCATACCATACTAGCTTAGCACTTTCTCCAAAGCTCCTGAGTCAGAATTTCCATTTCTCCTCCCTTGGAAATATATTCTCTTCCCTATCTACCTGCCCAATGTCATCCCCCAGAGTTTATCCTATTTCTTTTTAAAGATTTTGTTTATTAGATAGAGAAAGAAAGAAAGAAAGAAAGAAAGAAAGAAAGAAAGAAAGAAAGAAAGAAAGAAAGAAAAAGAAAGAAAGAAAGAAAATGAGTAGGGGGAAGGGCAGAGGATGAGGATGAGAGGGAAGCTGAGCAGGAAGCTGAACTCAGGGCTCATCCCCAGGATCCTGAGATCCTGACCTGAGCCAAAGACAAATGCTTAACCTTATGCCATCCAGGTGCCCCAAATTTATTCTATTTTTAATGGACTCTGTAAGTAGATTTTGGTACAACTAACCAAATTAACAAACAATAATATTTATTTTTCTTTAAATCTGTGCATTTGTGTGATGTACCTTGAAGTTCTTTAGGTTCTGATACAATTGGGTTAGGAAAAAACTGAGAAGCACTGATACACAAATAATTCCCTAGGTGATTCAAATAAGCAGTAAAGCTTGGGGTCTTTTTTTTTTTTAAAGGTTTTATTTATTTATTTGTCAGAGAGAAACACAGCTGGAGAGCTAACATAAGCAGAGCGAGTGAGAGAGGGAGAAGCAGGCCTTCCACGGAGCAGGGAACCCCATGCAGGTTTCTATCCCTGGACTCCAGGACCATTACCTGAGCTGAAGGCAGACGCTCAACGACTGAGCCACCCAAGCGCCCCAAGCTTGGGGTCTTTTGGTCTAGTTGATTTCTAAAGACTTTGAACCCATTGGTTTCTATGATTCTTGGAGCTAAAATTGCCCGTGGTTGCCTGCTGAGTGTTAGTTGTTATTGTTGTTGTTTCTCTGGATACTTATTTGATTAAGTTTAGTTTCTGGCCAGGGAATCTACATTTTGGAGAGGTATTTCCAGCAAATACAATGGCCCCTTGAAGATCAGAAACAGATGTGAGAAGACAGAATCTCAATTACCAGGGGAGATGATGTTGGGGAAATGATTAGTTTAGAGGGTATTTATGTTAAGAGGGAGTGGGGATGGGATTGCCTCTCTGATTGGCTTTTACAAATAGCTTAGCAGGAAAGACTCTTGTCATTGAAAAACAATGTAACGAAGGGATGTTTAACAAATTGTTGAACAATGAATTTTTCAGTTTTGTGGGATTTCTGTGTTGTGGGAACTCTAGCATGTTACATGTCTCTCTGTCTTACTAACTAAATGGATTAAGTGAAACCATCTTTGCATATATAAAGAATATTTTTGAGGCATTTACAAATATAAATGCTAACTAATTACCAAATTAAAATGTTGTAGTCCCTAAAGCTAGTTTATAGCAGATGATCTGCCTACATAAATTAAATAGGTTTTAGAAATAAATTAATTTGCATTTCAGTGTCAGCTTTCTTCTTTGTAATTTGCTACCAGCCTGTACACTAATCTCTCTTGTTTTGTACTCTACACATTATTGTGTCCTCTCTTGGCTTCTAAGACCCATCCCTTTCCTGGGTCTCTTCCTTTCCATTGAAATTTTATTGTTTTTGTTTTTGGAATTCTACTTTTGCCTGTCTTTACATATAATTGTTCCCAAGTGTATTTATAAGGTCCTCTTTTTAATGCCTTATCTTTTCCTTTTTATGCTCATTCCTTCAGAAACAGAATTACACAATGCAAGTTTGTTGAGTCCTATGCTATGCTAGATAATGTGTAAGGCACTAGGAACAAGGCTGTCAAAGGCAAAGGTTCTAGCCTCTAAGAGGTTAGCCTGTCACAAATTTGATAATCATTTATGCTCAGTCCCTCTCCTCTGAAATCCCAGCCCCAAATGATACACTGAACATCTCTGCTTGGAAGTCCTGTAGGCACTGCACATTGGATGTGGAAAAAACCAGAACTCATTATTTTCCCCTGTAGCCCTACCCTTCTATGCCCCTTTCTCTATTAAATAGCATTGTCACAAGCTTCCATATTAGTAACTTTATCATCCAGTCCCTATCTACTCAACTGTTGCTTCTTTTTTATTCTGCCTCTGCTATGTGTCTCAGGTCCATTTCCTTCTCTCTCTTTCCACTGTCTTGGCTCTCACCAGCACAAATAGAGTAGCCCCTTAATTGTGTCCCTGCTTCTAGGTTATCACATGGCTCCTGAGTTGTCCTCCCACTCACACTTTCCTTCATCTCATTCTCCTGCTTACTTTCGGTGCCCTAATTATTCTCCCACCATATTCACCCATGTGCTCATACCCCAGCAGGACCAGACTAGATGAGTTCCCCCCACACTCCCGTGTCTTCCATGCCTTAGTGACTTGGTGACTCTTGGGCCCCAGATTTCCTTCCTCTCCATCTTTGCTTGGTGAACTTCAGTCTTCAAGGCTTAGATTCTTCTTCTTCTTCTTCTTCTTTTTTTAAAAAGATTTTATTTATTTGACAGAGAGAAACACAGCCAGAGAGGGAGCACAAGCAGGGGGAGTGAGAGAGGGAGAAGCAGGCTTCCTGCTGAGCAGGGAGCCCGATGTGGGACTCGATCCTGGGTCTTCGGGATCATGACCTGAGCTGAAGGCAGTCGCTTAACCAACTGAGCCACCCAGGCACCCCAAGGCTTAGATTCTTCTTTTGTGAGGGTTCTTCATCTGTGAAGCGGTCTCCGTATTCCCCATTCTTTGTTCATATTTCTGTTATAACACTTTCACATGATATTTTATATTCCTGGGAACTTCAATGTTTGGCACAGAGTAGATGATTTTATTTTTCTTTTTTTGGGTAGCTGCTTAACAAGTAAAATGAAATTTGTTACACTTTTATATAGAAAGCTCTGTCTCTATGTGATCCGTGACAACTTATTTTAGCAAAAGACTAGACTGTTACTTAATTGTTGTAAATGCAATTGTGAAATGCAAGTTTTGACTTGCTGAGTTTACATTTAACTGGAAATTACATCTTTCTACAAAGAGAGGATTCATTTTTTTTTGTATTTTTAAGCTTTTCTTTATTAAAATGCATTCTATTAGAGGAGTTGCCCCTGAAAAATTAAGGTAGTCCAGTTTGCCTCACATAATTTCAGCAGGTGAGTTGAAGAAACTGAAAGTATTCTGAGATCTTGCAAAGCATGATTATTTTGGATTCTAGGCGTACATTGTTCTCAGTATTATACTTTGCACTTTAGTTGAGAAATGGGGAATAGGGATCTGATTTTCCTTTCTTCTCTTATTGGTTATTGGGAATATAAATGGTAGGAAAGCATATAGTTAATTCCACTTAATCTATTAATGTATTGATTCATAAGCTAGTTATATAAATAACTTATTATCACCATTTTTTCAAGGTAAGATTATTGAATCCAGTTATTATGTGAAGCTTTGAGTTTTCTATAAGTTCTAGGTATTTGAGGGCGATGAGTGGGTTAGTTTATTTTTGCTGCAATCTGCGCTAGCAATAACTTCCTAGTAATGTGATTGTCTCCACAGGGTAGATTCTGCAACTCATTTACAGCTCAGGATGATGTGAGAACTGGGGGACAACAAAGATTTAGTAATGCTATGGGTGTGTTAGGCTGCATTTGGGTATTTTCCCAGATTCTTCTTGGACTTAATATTGTTTCCAAGGGATTTTCTTTGTCAGTGTTTAATCTAAGAGAGAAGCATAGCAAAAGAAGACTTAGGATTCTTTTTTTCTAAACATTTAAATATAAAACCATTTAGTACAGTAGAGAGCAGCAATAAAAATTGGAGAAAGTGTGAAACTAACTCCAAACATTAACTGTTTTTTTTTTTTTAAGTTTTGTTTATTTATTTGACAGAGAGACAGATCACAAGTAGGCAGAGAGGCAGGCAGAGAGAGAGGAGGAAGCAGGCTCCCTGCTGAGCAGAGAGCTCTATATGGGCCTTGATCCTAGAATCCTGAGATCATGACCTGAGCTGAAAGTAGAGGCTTTAACCCACTGAGCCACCCAGGAGCCCTAAACATTAACTGTTTTTAGTGGATTAGATGGCATACGGAGGGATCTATCAAAAATAGTACTGTTAAAACAAAAATTAGTTTTAAATATCTTTTTCCCCAATCAGTGCTATGGGACTTCAACTATTACTCACATCAAACTTAGATCTGTAGCTATCGGGGAAACAAACCACCCTCTAACAACTTGCTAAATAAAAGGTTTTATTCTCTTTTAGTCTTTACTGACCCAATCCCATTTGCTGGAGCCTACATAACTCATGCTCATAGTAAGTGTCCCTGATTCTAGGATGTTTTCTTGTTACTACTAGGCTGGGTTAGGTGCCTGTGTATTGCATATTTCTATCACTGTATTTTTCCATCCCATCTTTGTTATGTTCTATTCGTGTGTCAGTCTCCACCATTAGCCTCTGAATTCCTTGAGACCAGAGGTTGTTCTTTACTCATCTGTACTGAAAACTGTGTCTTTAATGGAGTAGTGAATACCATATGAATATTTGTATAATTACTAATGAAGCCAGATCTCAGGCACTGGAATTTTCATTAAAGTGCAGGACAATTGAAAGCTCTTATTTGAAAAACTGGATTAAATATAATATCACCTAAATTTTATAGACTCATCTGAATCACCACATTAAACTACTGTGTTTTAGTTCTAAAATAAAAGCATTTCTTGTCCTCCACTTATTTAAAGGGTGTATTTTTACAACAGAAAGTGGAGGTGAATTAAAAATGTATAGAAAGTCGTAAGTATAAATTGCTTCCCAATATAATCTCTTGAGTTCATATTTAATAAAGATAAGTTATTCAATCAACAATTACTCCATGTGTGAGGGTATTTGTACATAAATCACTTGGTTTGGCTTGGATCTAACGTTGATAGGACATAATTGATCTTTAAAAGTTTTATGAAGAATCACAGACTGTGAAATTAAAGGCAGTTGTATTGTCTAACTTTGCCTTTCCATCAAACAAACACCTGTCTTCTTGATAGTAGAAACCCTATTTTATATGTATTTTTAACTGGTCCATCAATTAATTCTGTCTCACAATGATTAACATCATGTAACCTTCTAGTTTTTATTAAGAAAGGCTACCAGAGTCTTCTAACCTGATAAACTTTTTTCACCCATCAAAAAATATTTAAAGCAAGCTTTAAAACTTGTATGTTATGTTTTCTGGTTCATGATTTGGTAAGCCAGCTTGTCATTTAACCTTATGTATTGCACAGTGTTGTTTTTGTGACAAGATTTGAAAAATGTCCAGTAGGACAGTTTTATTTTAGTTTTCTTAATACATAACAAGCTGTCCCTTGAATTCCCCCCTCCCTCCCTCTTTCCCTTCCTTTCTTCCTCCTCTTTCCCTCCTTTACCTCCTTCTTTCTTTCTCTTTCTTTCTATCTCTCTTCTTCTTTTTAGAAATGTTACTTTCTGTCAATCTTATTTCTATTTTTTGTTTAAGAGTCTGTGGAAGAACAGCTTAGGGCCACTTGGTGGTTGTTCCTTCCCATCCAGTGGTCTGAGCTGCAGACCAGTCTTCAGGGGCAGGCTGAGCGCTCCAGTCTTCAGTGGGGAACTGCTGAATAGTCGCAGAGGGCACTTGCACTCTTTCCTACCAGTCTGCAACCTCAGGTGGAGTAGCAGTAAACTCAGGAGCTGGAGCAGTCCATTCACCTTGAAATTCCTCCTCAGTCACAGTCCTTTCAACATGGCCTACTCTTCCTTTTCAATCTCTTCAGGATTTCCGTAGAAGGAGAGATCAGGCACGACCTTCCGTGGGAGTTCACAGGAGAATGTGCCATGCCTGTATAGAACTTTCTGGACCAGCATCCACCACATCAGACCAACTGAGCGATCCCCTTGTTGTTGTATAGGATGGCAACTTCCACAGAGCACAGAGAAGAGTCTGCTACACAGAGCAATGTAGGCAGGTTAACAGAAGATGCCTCTGTGAGAGGCTGGTGGTTAGCCCTGGAATCAGTGTTCACCGGAAGTCTCAGCTCTTAGAAGGCTTCCAGGATCTGGTTGTGACTGTCCCAGGCGTGGAGTGGCCAGCAATAGGAGTGGCGCCAGTGACAGTCCCGAACTTCAGCACAGCCAGATGATTCACATCAACTGGGCTTTCAAAGGCCTGAGCTGCTGGCAAAAGCTTCTCCCGGGTTCTTTTCAGATTTATGATGCACGTGCCATTGCTTTTCCTTTGGTAGATGGAAGTCAAGTTTGGTGCCACCTCAGTGGGTTCCTGCTGCAAGGAATTTAAGAACATCCTCCTCGTTCATGTGCAGGACATCAAGGACTCCTGACACTGTGAAAGTTTCCCTTTAAGGTAGAATGGAAACCCAGAACAACAGAACAAGGCCCCTTCCCTGGGTAGCTGGGAAAGGCTTTACTTTCTGATAATTTATAAATACTGCCATTATACATGGAAAAGAGAATAGTTGTGGTGAACTGGATAGTACACAGTAGTTAAAGATTGTAATCAAAATCTTGGGGAAGTATTGTGTGTATATGTATTTGTGTCATTCACAAAATTTCATGGTCCCTATATTAGTTTCCTAGTATTTCCATAACAAAGTACCACACATTTAGTGGCTTAAAACAGCACAAATTTACTATCTTACAGTGCTGCAGGTCAGAGTCTGAAATGAACTTGATGAGGCTAAAATCAAGGTGTTGGCAGGATTCCTTGTGGAAGTTATATGGAGGAATCTAGGTTCTTTTTTTTTTTTTTTTTTAAAGATTTTATTTATTTATTTGACAGAGAGAAACACAGTGAGAGAGGGAACACAAGCAGGGGGAGTGAGAGAGGGAGAAATAGGCTTCCCGCTGAGCAGGGAGCCCGATGTGGGGCTTGATCCCGGGTCTTCAGGATCATGACCTGAGCCGAAAGCTGTCGCTTAACCAACTGAGCCACTCAGACGCCCCAGGAATCTAGGTTCTTATGTAGCTTCTGGAGGCTGCCTGCCTTCCTTGGCTCATGGCCCATTCCTCCATCTTCAGAATCAGCATTCACAGCACTCTGACCTTTGCTTCAGTTACATTGGGCCCACTCAGATAATCCAGGAGAAGATCTTCATCTCAAAGCTTTTAATCACATCTGCAAAATCTCTTTTGCTATGTATGGGGACACCCTCAGATTTGATGCTTTGCTAAAAGGGTGCAAAGAACTCAAGATATAGTAATATTTATAGCTACAATTTTTTACAGCACAAACAATAATCATAACAACAACAACAACAAAACAAAGCCAAGTCAACCAAGGGAAAAGGCATTTGGGACTAATTCTGGGGGAAAAACAGGTGCAAGCTTTCAGGGGTCCTCTCCCAGTGGAATCCCATACGATGTGTTGGCAATGAGTTGTGACAGCACATGTAGAATGTCATTAACCAGAGAAGTTCATTAGGGACTCAGTGCCCAAAATTTTTACTGGAGCTGGTTATGTAGGCATACTTTGTCTGCTGTGTGCCAGAATTCCAGATTTCTAGAAGGAATGCAGATGTTCAGGACAAAACATATTGCTTGCACAAACATTTTGGGCACAGCGAGCCATTCTTCCTAGTTAATAGTGGGAAAGCTCCAAAATCCAAATTCCCAGAGGCTAGCCAAGGACTAATCTTACAAAGAGGTCTTTTCAAGGATAGACATTTAGAATTGCTATATTAACTCTTTTCTTCACAACATGTAAGGTAACATACTGCAGGTTTTGGGAATAAGAATGTGGTCATAATTGGGGGGATTGTTATCTGTCTACAGCATATATATTTTACTTAGTTTTATATTCACAGCTCTAGCCCAAGGGCCTTGCATGCAGTGAGTGCATGGAAAAAGTTCCTTCATTGTGCATTCACCTGTGGATCATGATTTGTCAGATTCCCTGTGTCTCCATCTTTGTAAATGGCATTACCATCCACCCAGTACCTGGATAGAAAATCTATTTGATTTTTTTCCTGTTTCTTGCCCTCCATTTGCAATCACTCACCAAGTCCTATTCTCTAATGTTTCTTTTTATTTCTTTCTTTCTTTCTTTTTTTTTTTTTTAAAGATTTTATTTATTTGACAGAGAGAAACACAGCCAGAGAGGGAACACAAGCAGGGAGAGTGAGAGAGGGAGAAGCAGGCTTCCCACCGAGCAGGAAGCCCGATGTGGGGCTCGACCCCAGGTCTCTGGGATCATGACCTGGGCCGAAGGCAGTCGCCCAGCCAACTGAGCCACTCAGGCGCCCCTCTCTAGTGTGTCTTGATTCCATTGCATTTCCTTCAGGTCCACTGCCACCATTGCATTCTGGGACACCATAACTTCTGGACACTCTTTCTCTATATATTCTGGATTGGTTTCAAGCTTCTAGTTTGCTTTCCTCCAGTCCAGTTTCCAGATAGAAAAAAGAGTGTTCTTTTAAGAATACAAATCTAATCCCATTCCTGCTCTATTAAAAACCCTTCAGTGGTCTCTGTCTATTCCTCCAGACTCAGTTTTTACCCTCTTTTTTTTGCACACTATACACTTTTCAGGCACATTGAATTTCTCTTGGTTTCTCAAGCAAAGTGTATGCCTCCTTACCTCTAGCATTTTACATCAGTTTGTTCCTTTGTACCAAACATGTTCTTCCTTCTTTGCCAAGGTAGTTCTGATTGTCCCTTCATTCAATTCTAAGCAAAAACATTTCCTCCTCAGAGAGATCTTACCAGACATCTAAACAGGTTAGGTCCCTCTATTATCTGGCCATTAATATCCTGTACTTTCCCTTATCATTATATTAATCCCCAAATTGTTATTTTGTCTATGTTCTCTGCTAGGTTATAATCTCCATTATGGCAGAAACTCTGTTTTGCTTGCCATTATATCTCGAGTATATAGAACATGGAACTGGACATAGTTTTCAGTAAATATTTCCTAAATGAGTGAATGAATTAGTGCTGAAAGTATTTAAGAACGATTGCCTGGCTGCCTTGGAAAACAACCCGGCAGTTCCTCAAAAGGTTAAACAAAGAGTTATCAGATAACCCAACAATTGTACTTCTACATGTCCACCCAAGAGAAACAAAAATGTAAGCCCCACAAAGAATTGTATATAAAATTTCATGGTAGCATACTGTCAGCATAAGAGCCAAAATGTGGAAATGACTCAAATCTCCATCAACTGATAAAAGGTTAAATACAATGTGATATATCCATGTGATGGAATATTATTTGGTAATGAAAAGAAATAACGTGCTGATATATGGTACAATATAGATGGATTTCAAAAACATGCTAAAAGGCCAGTCACAGAAGACCACATAATGTAGGATTTATGAAATGTCCAGAATAGACAAATCTATAAAGATAAAATCTCGATTAGTAATTACCTAGATACTGAGGATGTTGGGGAGAGATGGGGAGAGATTGTTAAAGATTGTTATGGTTTCTTCCATATCATATTATATTATATTATAAAACCTTTTAAGCTATATTATATTATATTATATTATGGTGATGGTTGCACAATTCTGTGAATATACGAAAAACCATTGAACTGTGTACTTAAAATTTGTGAATAGTACAGAATGTGAATTATATATCAATATTACCTAGAAAAGATTGGAAACTTGCCAATACATAATTCAATTTTGAAAGACAGCTGATAGAGATTATGCTTAATTCACACTAAGAAGAACATTGAACTCAAGAAGTAGTAACTGAATGACTGAATGGCTCTATTGACTGAAATGCCTGACTAGCTAATTCACCTCACAACTCAAACAAATATAAGTGTTCTTCCTTGAGATAACCATTGCACTTTGGTATAGGGCAGAAGGGCTTTATGTAAATTTTGTCACAAGAAATGTGTAAAAAGAAGTGAACTTAGGAACTGAGAGTTAATTTTAAAAATTAATAATTTTCACTGATTTATCAAGGACACTCTTGAGTGAGACAACCCTTTCACCCCACCCTTAGGTACAGAAGAATGCAATGACTGACTCAAGGCAGGAGTTTCACTCATTAACTCACTATTGCTTTTGAACTCTAAGAGCAATGTCAACCCAGTAGAAAAGGCAAATAACTGCTTCTTATTATTATGAAAATAGTTTTGACCTCATATTTTCTCTGAAAAGATCTCGAGGACTTTTAATGGGTCTGCAGACCACACTGGAGACCTGCTGTCCTCAGTGACATAAAATCAGAGATGCCTTAACAACAAAGGTCCAGCATGTATTTACAGATCTCCCTAAATTGTGCCTCAGGGGTCCTTCTAGGGTTGATAATCATCTGCATCAAGTTGGAAATTATTCGGTCAAGTTTCTCCTTCATGCGGTACACTTCTAATTAAGGGAACAACATTGCTAATTGTTAGTGATTAGCATTTCCTTGTTTTTCACCACCAGAGGATGCATTGACAACAATTACCTAAACCTTATTTTATCTGAGCTCTGAATTTTTTGGTCTCTTCTCTGCTCCCTTATCCAGAATAGCGAGGGAAGTTACCGATGAGGTAGAGATAGAATCAGAGACTGTGATAAGTAACCTTCCAGAAGTTCACAAAACTCCTCTCTGAGTATCTTCTCTGGAAAGCTTTCTGGATGTTTTATGGTAATAGATTGGAGATGCACTGGCTGCCCTACATCTGGGAACTGAGAGGCCAGCCTCCAAATTCTTGATTTGAGTTTAAAAGATGACATTCAGAGTTCAGTCGTAGGTATAGTTAGCTTCAACACATGAATAATTCTTCCAGCAATGACAGAAAGGGGGAACTGCCAAGTCATTCTATCATTTGCGTTAGGTTTTCAGATTAAGCTACTATGATCTGTGACAACACCGAAGGATAGAATAATATGCGAGTGGTAGGTTAGAGTTTCGCATTGTGTTAGCCTTGTTTTTGTTTCGCTTTTTGCTCGACCTTTCTTGGGGGAACACTGATATTCTTCTTTGTGTTGGAGAAGATTTCTCAGCATGGCCAGGTGGCATTTAAACAGCCTAAAGATGACTTGGCTTCAAGTGGCAATGTCAAAAGACACTTCGCAGCTGCCCCGTCGCAGAAGTCTGGAACGAGACCGGCATTCTCAGTTACTGCCCAGTGTCGTGTTGTCACTAACCCCTTCTCAGCACCCACCTTCTTTGAGCAGTATTCATGCCCTTTCTTCATCTGTTCAAGTAGTGCTCTGGCATGAAGGAGACTGTGCTTTATCTCCCTAATGCATCGTGCTGTCTTTGGCCCATTTGTTGTTTGTTGGTGGTGGTGCCAGGGCTCAGCTGCTACATGACAAGCTTTGATAGAGTGAATCAACTGTTGTTCTTTCTTCTTGAAATACCCATCAGACTTTGTACTTCCCCTTTAAAAATGAAGACTGCTTCATAATAGTTACTTCTGGGAATAAGAAAAATATGACACAAGAAATTTATATCATTTTCACATTCGATCATGGCAGATGAATTGCCAGGAGAAAAATAAGTCTTGATCTTTCACAGTGTTCATTTAGATGGGAACAAATGGCAGATGTCCGAGAAATCTCACTTTCTGGAAATATAGTATTAAGAGTATACGGATTTAGCTTTAACTTTTAAAAGTCTTTAGAAAGGCAGAGAGGTAGAGAGAGAGAGAGAGGGGGGGGGGCAGAGGGAGAGAGAGAGAGAAGAGAGAGAGAGGGGGGAGAGGGAGAGAGAGAGGGGGGAGAGGGAGAGAGAGAGAGAGAAGAGAGAGAGAGAGAATTATTTTCAGCTTTCCTCTATCCCAGAAATGCAGGAGTCCTCAACAGTGCACTTTTTGGGAGTCCAGGAGATTGCTTCTCACTTGAGTGTTATTGGAAATGTCCTGTGGATGGTGAATCTGAAAAACCTTGGGGTCAGGGTTGAGGATTTGTGATCTAAACATTCTTGACCCTGCTTCCTATAAAACCACAGATTGATATTGCTAGGACTCATCGCCACAGGATAGATATCCAGCTGCCTAACATCCAGATAAAATTGAGTAATAAATTCAGAAAGCCGGCTGTTCCTTGTTTTTGAGCAATTGAGTTAAACCTTTTAAGCCTAGTATTATTCAAATCTGACCCTACTCTAAGTTTAAAAAACTATCATAAGAAAACAACTATAAGTTTTTCAAATGGTGTTTAAAATATGGCTGACCTTAATTTATGGTTTAAAAGAGGCAAGAGGGGACCAGAACCTATTCATGTCTTATCTTTTCAGTGGTTTGTATTCTATGAGGAAGCTTCCACAGCACTGTGCAAACAGGAAAATATTGAAAAACAGAAGCTTCTGAGGTCGATGGCTCTTCTTAACTGTACTAAAGGTCAAAACTAGCAATCAACCAGTTTTACCATGACCTGGGACAAAGTCACCTCTACCTACCTTGGTTTTCTCAACTGTGAGATGGTGATAACGATAGTACTATAGAAGTTTGGGTAAAGATTAAATAAATAAATTAATAAATATAATAAAGCACTAGAACAGTGCCTGGCACATAGCAAATACCATCTAGTTGTTAGTTTTGTTGTATGTATAATAATTGAATAAGTGTTGTAATTGAGGTAATGCTAAGTGTCCAAGAAAAAAATAAGTATAGAGCAGAGAAGGAAAAAGGAAAGTCAAGAGAGAGAGGGTCTTCCCTGTGATGAGGAAGGTGAGAGAGGTTGGTGGGCACAGCCAGTGTGTTTCCTGGCACTCTTCCATGGAAACAGACTCTCTGAGTTAGTGGAGAGTTTTCTTGAAGACTACATGATTCACACAAGACTACATGGTTCACACAAGTGAGACTTCACTTTGAGCACAGGGCCTTCTGGCCTTGCCTAAGACTCTCATGTCCCATTGAAGGGATGATCTCAGCCAGAGCTCAGCAGTGATTGGTGAAGATGGATGAACCAGGACTGGGTGGAGAGCAGGAGGGTAGAGGGAGATCCCACCTACTCATGGTCCTTGAACACATATGACTTTGTACATTCTGAAGGGATGGAAAACCAGTAGGCTGGGTATTTGGACTTTGATTTAGTTTATTTAATGTTTTCTGTGCACTTGGATTATGGACTGAACCTTATAGCCACTGTACCGATTGACTCTTATAATAGTAGTCTTTATAGTGGTGTTCTTTAATATTTCCCACACACATCCTGTTTTCCAAAGTACATTATATCTGACAGCAGGTATCATTTAAAATATCTGTCATCATGCTCCATTGTTCCTGGAACATCAGGTTCTGCACACAGTGAGTGGTTTAGTAAACACTGATTCACTATCCAGGGCCCTGAGGACCAGGGTTCTCATCTCGAGTGCTAGGCAGGCACATACCATATTCCTTCACCAAATTACATGACACAACATTTTATCAAAGTATAACATTTTGTCTTTGCTACAGCTGAATACTGTCACTCAGAACTCTGTGAGATGTAACTGAGCAAATGCGTTGCATGATGCAGTGTGGTCTTTGAAGAAAGAACATATGTTCATTGGAACATATGAGATCTTTTGCACCTTGAGGATATCAGAAGTCAGGGAACAAGACAGCTGTATTCAAACAACCATACAGAAAACCTTATAGCAAGACTATAGGGGAACAAATGAAGCCATACCTAGGGAAGCTTTTATGAAAACTGTGAGATGTTGTATTACAGCAGTGATTTCCATGTTATTATTAGTAACTTTGATGATGATGATTTCGCTATTTAATCTCTTCACGTATGCTGCCAAAATTTTAAAATTCAAGAGTGTGACAAATTCCAATATGATTGAGAACTACTTCTTTGGGATAATTATATCTTAAAGAAAATAGTATGAGGCATTTTAATGCCAAGTTCTTAATTTTTTCAACATCATTCTGTAGGGCCAAAAAGAGGTATCACAACTGGATTACCTAAGTATCTCCTGTCTACTGGCAAGTGGTCAAAGCCCTAAGCCACAATGATCACTGCAGTTGCTACTTTGGATAGCCACGTTCCCATAGATTCCTTTAGTGAAGAGACAATAAGCCCAAATGTGTTTAGACAGTTTATGCATCAGCTTAATGCTTTCATCAGTTTCCCTTGAGCCCCGAATTCCATGGGTGGTAAGGACAAAGGCCCAGGGGCACACTGTGCACACAGGGCTAGTGGCCACAGATGAGGAACCCTGAGATTTTTAAAAACCTGTAAGCTTATAAGGGGCTGCTGGCAAACCTGCCTAATCTTTGCCCCCATGGAAGACATTATGTTTATTACCTTGGCATACAAACAAATTTCCACTAAGGAAAGCAGGAAGACTTTTTATCTTGGAGTGATAAAATAAATCTGCTCCCTGACCAGGAGAGTGACATTCTTTCCAGGTTCCGTGGCTGTTGGTTAGGCAAACATCTTCGAACAAAACCGTTATCTGGCCGCCATGTCCAGACAGTGCACTGGGTTTGGCATCGTACAAGAAGCAACAGAGAGCGTTAGATCTGGATTTGAGTTTGAGTTCTGCTACTTACTAGCTGGGTCATCTTGGGTGAGTTACTTAAAATCCCTGTAAAATGGGTGGTAGTGGTTTCCTCATCATAGAGCTCTTGAAAAAAATAAATTAGGTAATGTTTTTATAGCACTTAGCATTGTACTTTGATAATAAACAACAAGTTCTATAAGTTAGGGCTGCCTTAGGCTGAGATTTACAGAACATTTGATCAGCAATAGCTTAAAAAAACTAAGGAATTTTCTTTTCTCACATAACAACAAGGCCAAAGAGAGACAGCCCAGAACCGGCTCAGCTCCTCACTAATGCTGCCTGTCCTAGGCTTGCTCTGCCTTCATCGGGCCCTAGGCAGGTGGTTCCTGTCTTTATGGTGGCAAATGGTTGCTGTTCCTCCAAATCTCTACCTCTACAGTCCTGAAAAAAGAAGGTGGAAGGACCAAAGTCTTCTGCTTGCAAGCTTTGCATTTTCTCATTGGCAGGTTCTGGGTTCCATGGCCTGTCTTCGTTTGGAGATAGGATAGGATATTTTTAGTTGGGTACACAGTGGCCCCAAACAAAACTGAAATTCTGTTTGACAGGAAGAAGTGGAATGGATATGGGTAGTTCAACAGCTACTGTCTGCCCCAGACACGATCCCTGTGTGCAAGCTGTTTTAACATGGTGCTTCAGTGAGCAATAAAAACTTTCCTTCCTGGCAGTCACAGACTGTGGTTGGGGTATGCTTTTTATTAGACATTTATGTTTAAATTTGAAAAGGTTAATTCTATTTGATCCAGTGGTCAAAGGACAGATATATTCCCAGCTTCCAGATTTCAGGCACTGTGAATAGCATATTTGGTGAAGCCTGAAATGGAACAGAATGAACATATTATAGTTAATTAGGCCTACTGGAAAGCCTTATTGCCCCTAACATAGATAGCCTAATTACTTTATATTTTAATTTCCTCTTCTTCATTAACAGGTACTAAAGGGCATCTTCGATGAATTGGCTCTCAGCATTTTGGCTTAAAGCTTCTGTTTTCATCTTTATAGTATGAAGAATTGGTCAACTGGGCATCAAGTCATTCTGTGTAGCCTAGTTTTTTGGATGTGAATTAAATTATTTAAAGTTCAGGATTATTTATTTCAGTGATTTTTCTCCGCTATAAGTGTTACTAAAATGTA
Source organism: Spilogale gracilis (assembly GCA_004023965.1). Classification (NCBI taxonomy): domain Eukaryota; kingdom Metazoa; phylum Chordata; class Mammalia; order Carnivora; family Mephitidae; genus Spilogale; species Spilogale gracilis. The sequence continues at coordinate 59,241 of PITA01007352.1, forward strand.
TTTCAGAGTCATTAATGAAAAGCTACTGTAAATAATGTAACCTAATTTTGATCACTCTGAATCACCTTTGAGCATCAGTCATCATGAAACTTTATAGTCACATACATTGTTATAAAATTCTTTTGTTACTTGTTTTTTTCTCATAAAATGAATACTGTTTCATTGTCAGATTCTTTGGGGATGGTGGTTTAATACACCCCCCCAGGGTTTTCATCTTCAGAGAGGTTATAAATTCCTTCACTATTGCTCCCTTTGCTTTTGACTTTTCATCCCTGTTCAAATAATAGTTGTTAATAATTATATATTTAAAAGTTCTATAGTTGGGCCACAAGCATCAGTCTATGAATTTACTTCCACCCTCCCTTTCTCATTTGTACTAATTTCATTAATAAGTTGAGAAAGGAGACCCCTCTTACCTTTTCAAAGAATTTTAGAGGTATTTCAAGTGGGCTTACTCCAAAGTAGAGGTTTGCAAACATTTTCTGTAAAGGGAAATCACTACATATTTTAGTCTTTGTGGGTCATATACAGTCCCTGTCACATATTTCCCCCCTTCTCCTTCTGTCAAGAACAGATCATGGATCTGACTTGGCCTGCAGCTAAATATTGCTGAAAGTCACTCCAAAAACAGTTCTGTACCACTAAAGCAGTGGTATCCAGGATATTTCAAAAGTGGACCTTTATTATTAAAAAATATTTGAGAATCTACCCAGAGTATAGGTGTTTATTTTCATTTATAAAATGTTTACATGTTTTTATCCAACTGATATTATGTATATTATAAAACATGCACAAAATAGAAATCAAAAGCCATCAGATAAAATATAGATATAAATAGAAGCTCTAGAAGTTTTTTCTGTGCCTCAGGAGATCATCTTGCCCACTTTCTGGAGAATCTGCATTTCATCGTGGAGTTTTCTCTATCAGAGGAAAAAGACAACACTTCTCACATGACACCAGCCCTGCAATTTTCTAGAAGATCTTAATATCAGCTTTTACCTTGAGTCTACTTAAACCCAAGGGAACTTGATTCATTGGAACCTGCCAACATAAAGTTTGAAAAATGTTACAAAAATAGACTTGAAAAAAAAAATCAGTTTTATTTTCAAAGAATAGGCTATCATCAAAAAGAAGTTCCTCAAGACCATGAAATTCTCCTTCAGGATCATGATTTATTAACTATCTTTCACTGGTGAATGTACAGTCTTCTAATTGATATTTCACTTGAAATGCCAAGGCCACCTTTCAGGAAACAGAACACAACACAGGAACGTGCATTTACTTATAAAACTGTTAGACTTTCTAATGGGTGGTAGCCTGGAACCCAGGGAACTTTAAAATCTAAGCACCATATGGCACATGTCTTGCATTGGACTCTGAAATTCTTAATTTTGGCTCCATGAATTCTGTAAGTGACTGTAAATTAATTTTAGTGTATTGATGAACATGTTAAATTTTTTATTCAAAATGGAGAGTATGGATGTAATATGAGCTTATTTCCGGGAATATGGCATAACTATCTATTTAGGAGACGGAAATCACACCAGCTATTTTATTAGAGAGAATTTAATACAAAGAACTGTTAACTAAGTGTAAAATTATTAACAAGGTAATTGAAAAGGCAAAAAGAGAATTTGGAGTTATCAGAGAAGCAGCTAATTTCAGGAAGCTGCTGCTGCTCCTGGAGTTGGAGGAAAGGAGGACAGAGGCTTCAGGAGCCACTGTCCATGTGGTGCTGGGGCCCTGTCCTGTTAGGAGGAACGGCGGACAACTGGGCGGGCTCTAGGAGGGGCACAAAGAGGCTGTTTCTGAGAGTGCTGGAATCTCTTCGGTAGACTTAACCGCAGTTTCACTGCTCGGTGTGCAGCTCCCAGGAACCACAAGGTGACCAGAAGCCAACAGAGGCTCGCTCTTCCTCCTCCCGTGCTGCAGTCTCCCTGACGGGTCCCTGATTGGTGGACTCTTAACAGGCATCAGCTAGGGAAGCGGAGATGCAGTTTGCTGCGTTGCAAAGCTGGATGGATTGAAAGCTTTAAGGCTCAGGACCAGTGGCCCATAGGTTTAATGAAGTCCTTAAAGGGGACTGAAACTCCAAAGGTTAAAACTTCTGTTGTTTATTTCTTAATACTTGGGGAAGAGGATTATTTTATGTATGGAGGTGTTGCTTCCGAGGTGAAGGTAAATGAGAATCGGAATATTCCGAGATATTTCATTTTCTAGGTTCTGGTATCACATAATGCAGACAAATTGGTAATTAATCCATCAGGAATGTTCTGAAACTGAACTTCCGAAATTCTGTGGTGAAGTCCCATTTCTTTTCCTTTCATGTGTTGCATCTTCTCTTTATCTGGAAAGTCATTTCATTTCTGAGGAGGACCATGTAATGCATATGATCTGTGGTGCTCCCTGGTGCCAGGATCTCCCAGAGATCTGTGTGTGGGCAGTTCCTATGCCCCGGGAACCATGGTGAATGGAGAGGTTAGGGGCAGCTCATCCTCAAATAGTTAAGTGGTCCATGTTTAGCAAGAGGGCATCCCTCTCAGGTGGTGAAGCTGGGAGACACGAGCCGGAAGCTGCTCAGGAGCCCTGGTCCTTGTATTGAGGAGGAAGCCACTTTGAAGAGGCAACTGAACCATCCCAGTGGGTAAAGCAGAGAGGAGAGGCGGAAGTCCCCTAACTTTCCAGTCTTGGCGCCAGTGTCCCTATAACAGCTACATGCATGTGGACACATTTGGCTTGCATGAATCAAGCCTGCTTTCTTTTTCCTCTTAAGCTTGTTCAGACTGGTTTTCTATCACTGGTAGCAGGTAGAGGATTGCTTAAAGCAGCTCTGCTGTGCTACTTTTGTGTCTACCATTTAGACCATTCATCTCTCAGGGACTCTGCTGCCATGGTGGTAACAGCGGGATGGAATTTACCTTCAAGATTGTTTGAGATGTAAATGAGAAAATGTATATAAAGCACTTAGCATAGTGCGTATCATAAAATGCACACTAGAAAAAAACTGTTGTGGACTTCATATTGTATCACCAACAGCCTTTCTTGTCACTAGACTGTGTTGTGTATGGCAATTTCTCCCTGCGCTTCTTGGGCTAGTCTACTACACCATTTCATTTGGTTTGTCCTTTTCATAATATTCTGACACTGTCAAGGATCAGCAGGGTTCAGGGAGATAATTATTAACCCACAATGGCAATGCATCATTTCTTCAAAGTCGTTCACCTAAGTTAAGTGGTGCAGGTGTCCGTGGGGGCAGGGGTCCCTTTAGGCTTTAAAGTTAATTTTCTCTCTTTCTTCTGCTGTGCTTCATTGCTGTCCTTCTTTTGTTTCTACCATCACTATCAGCTGTTGAATCCCCATTGTTATTTCTTATGGGTGAGGTTGCTGGTTGTCAGTTTGAGTCTGTTTTCTCTTAAGTTTTTCCTTTTGTTATGTTTCTTCTAAATCTTATTACATCTCTTTTGCTTCTTGGCTTCTAATGTGAAAAGTTTCATTATGTGTGTATGTATGTATTGTATTGTATTTCAGAAGATCAATGCAAGCATTTCTATGAGAATTACAACTTATGCAGACTAGCATATTCTTACTGGCACAAGATAGGAAGCTAATCAAAAGTTTGCTTGGTGTTAGAGACAGTGTTAGAGACATGAGATGACCCCCTTCCCTGACACAGCTATTTGATTCAGCCATTATTGCTGCAGGCTTGAGAGGATAAAAGTACTTTGTTATTCAGAAATTATTTTTGAATTAATATCAAACCATGCAGCTAAAGATTTTGCAATTGCTACTACTTAATATGAATAATTTGAAAATAAAAATAGAACAAAATTGTTTTATGTGTCTGAACAACTATCTTTGCCTCATAAATACAAAGAAATGAGGATGTACTTAATTCCCAAACAGAACAAAACAAAAATAAAAAAATCCAAACTAACAAAACAAGTGGGGTGAGTAGTGCCTGGGAAGATTTCTTATAATAATCATTAAACAAATTTTTATTAAGAAGGCAAATGGCTTCTTTTGTATAAGCTCTACCTGGCTTGGCCAAGTGTAGTGTTGTCAATTTAATACTTTCAGGTACATGGTCAACTAATTTAAATGAGTTGATCTAAATTGACCACTTAAATGACTGAAATAACTGCTGATTGTTCAGCTATTTAAATCATATAGGCATGGTTTGAGACAAATTTCAAGATGCATTCGTGTGCTGAGACAGCGAGTTGTAATAATACATCTACGGTGCTACCCTGTGCCTCCACTCACCCATGCGTTCTAAGCTCATATATTCAGTTGCCTACTGGAGAGTCCATATAAATAACCAACATAAAACAACCATTACACATCCAAAACAGGATTCTAGACTTCTTCCCACAAAACCTACTCCTCCCCTTCTCTTTCCATTGCACCAGAATCCTAAGATATTCTTGACTTCTCTATTTTGCTCACATCCTACATGGAGCCCTTCAATTGAATGTTCAAAGTATACCTCTAACTAAAACTAACCACTGACATTTCCAACACACAAGCAAGCACACACACACACACACACACACACACACACACACACACACGGGCTCCCTGTCCGCCCCCCACCCCCAGATACCCTCGCAGGCTCCAGAAATCACATAAGCCTAAATATTGTTCCCATACTCAAAATGCTCAAGACATATTTAATACACACAAAATCACACCCAGGTGATTTTTTATTTTCTTATTTACATTTGCAATATTTTCTGTAATTACCATATGTGATTTTTATGACCTGAAGAATAATTCAGTTTTATATTTCTGCTTTTATAAGAAATATAACATTTTATATACAAGTTAAAGAAAGCATTTCTTGGCACAGCTTTGCTTTCTTTGATCACTTGGTTTGATATACATATCCTGATGCTAATTTCTGAGGCTTCCTTTTGTTTTGAGTATTTCTATTACCGGTTAGATAAAGGATAATAAATACTCAGCAACACTAGGAGACAGCATAGTATAGTAGGAAAGACAGGAATTTTAAACCACAAGATCTAGGATCTAGTTTATCTGACAGTGGATTAACCAAGTAGTTTTAGCCAGTTGACTCAAATTTTCTGTCCCCCAGTTTAAAAAAAAAACAAAACAAAAAAAACTAATAATATCTGGCTTATCTACCCTTAGAATTTTTGTGAAGTTCAAATTAGTTATTTAAAAATGTTTGAAGTGTAAATCACTCAGTGAATATTAGTTAAAAATAATAGAATTAATCGGTGGTCAAATGGTGAGTTGTGAAATCTACAGATGGAGTGATGAATTATCTTAAAACACCAAAGCAAATTAGGGTTCGATTGAGTATTGTACTTGTCATATGCTATCTTAACCCAATATCCATATGCGTAGAGGATGGTTAGATTAGTGGATGTCAGATGCTACCTGGCTAAAAAATTAAAATGACAGATGTTGAGTTGGAGCAGCCCTGCTCATCAGAGAAGACGGCTGTACACAGCTCGGAGAAAATCTCTGCCTTATTAAGTGGCTGGGCTTTCTTCTAAACCTTGAGGGAGCAGCTAAGAGCTTAGATGTGTGGGTGGACATAGTGTCCAGATCTGGGTGGAGAGAGAGGCTGTCTCTGACGGCTGACCCTGACAAAGGGGGCCCTCGTGGCAGGGGAATCTAGGAAAAACTTGGTTTTGCCAGTCCTGGAGCATTGTGGGTAATGGTGATGAGTCTTAAGGGAGAAAAGCTCTTAGCCCACTAGGGAAATTTAGAGTTGAGGCCTCGGAAGAAAAAACAGGAGAAATTTGGGATCTTTATTCAGTTTAAAGCAACCCCCAAACTTACTGAGTACCAGACACATTTTCCGTAGTCCCTGTATTTAAATGTTATATTTGATCTTTAGCATGCACTTTTAGATAGGTGTTTTTTTAAGATTTTCTTTTACTTATTTGACAGAGGGAGCAAGCACAAGCAGGGGGAGTGGTAGGCAGAGGAACAGATTCCCCACTGAGCAGAGACCCTGACATGGGGCTTGATCCCAGGACCCTGGGATCATGACCCGAACCAAAGGCAGGCATTTAACCGACTGAGCCACCCAGGTGTCCCTGGATAGGTACTAGTAGCAGTTTACAGATGGGAAAACTTGAGACTTAGAGGGATTAGAGAAGTTGATCAAGATCACCCTATTAGTAAGTGACCAGTATGAAATTAAAATCCACTTTGGTGGGATGTTACACTATATCCTCTTTACACTATATCCTCTTGAATGTTGGTGAACATCTATGTAGTAAAGGCCTTGATTCTGTTCATTTTAATGATTTTCAGAGAGATACCTGTGAATTTTTTCTTGGCAGTCTTTGATACCAGGGAATAATGCTTTGGGAAGCAATGAATCTTGGTGATATGCGGAGCTCCTTTCTTTAAGGAAGAACACTAAGATTTGTGGCTTTGCATCTCTGAAAGATTATCGTGATTTTTTTCAAGACAGATATTTTCTTGATAAAGAACGTTTTCCTCTTTTTTTTTTAAGAGCTTAAACTCACAACCCTGAGATCAAGAGCTGAGCTGAGATCAAGAGTCAGACACTTAATTGACTGAGCCACTCAGGCACCCCAAAACATTTTCCTATTTTAAGGATGGTCTTTACAACATCCCCCCCAAACCTCACAAAATCATTGTATATTAATATAAGAAACTGAAATTTTAGCTACACTAAGAGCTCTGAATGATTTCATTCAGGTGTAGGGAAATGGCAGAGCTGCCTATAATTCATGACCTGCTTCATGGAGTCAGGAACATTATTTTACAAGGACATTGCTTCATTATCACTTTTTTGCTCCAAGTCACAAAACAGAATACATGGTTTCAATGAGATCTTTTCAATCAGGTGTAGCTTCTTTTCAAATGCTTTAAGACAAGACTTTTGTGTTGGGGTAAATCCAAGAGTTAGTAAAATCCAAGCCTTTCCAAATCCAGTCTTTTCACGAAGATTCACATTGTCTAATGTGTCATGGACAGATGTAAGATACTCTTCGAGTTTTGTTGGCTTCACGTTTTTATTGGAAAAGACCTTTTAACACAAAAGCACTGAGACTTTTGTTTTTAATTCATGTTCAATTATAGAAGTAAAATCTAAGAATATAGAACATTTATCATACTTTATTTTCTTTGGTATTTTACATCTAAATTGTATAAAACCATTTCTGAAAATCCTATGTCTACAAAAATAATGGCAGTTTAAGATCTCTTTCATTTTTTCCAAAGGAAAATTATTCCATATATCTTAGCAAGAAAACAATAATGGATATAAATTAAGTGACCATATACAGTACAGATAGTATATAGCTATGCTTTATTATCTGGAGTCAACACTGCTTTAATAACTTAGTTTGCTATAAATAGAATATATATCACAAAGTCTTGTTTGACGTTTGTCACAAATGTACCTAGGAAAAATTAAAGAAAAAAATTCAGCACCTGTTTCATATGGTCCCTGAAGTCAATCCATCGAACCCCATGTCACAGTTTAAGAAATGATGTTTGGGGTACCTGGGTGGCTTAGTCAGTTAAGCATCTGCCTTCTGCTCAGGTCATGATCTCAGGGTCCTGGGATCAAGCCCCATGTTGGGCTCCCTGCTCAGCAGGGTGTCTGCTCCCCCTGTCACTCTCTCCCTCCACACACCTGGCTTATGCACACATTCTTTCTCTCTCTGTCTCTCAAATAAGTGAATAAAATATTTAAGAAAATAAAAGAAATGCTGTTTTAGGGAAAAACCAAACATTAGATTTAGTATAAGAGTAGCTAATTGGGGCGCCTGGGTGGCTCAGTTGGTTAAGCAACTGCCTTCGGCTCAGGTCATGATCCTGGAGACCCGGGATCGAGTCCCACATCGGGCTCCCTGCTCGGCGGGAAGCCTGCTTCTCCCTCTCTCACTCCCCCTGCTTGTGTTCCCTCTCTGGCTATGTTTCTCTCTGTCAAATAAATAAAATCTTAAAAAAAAAAAAAAGAGTAGCTAATTACTAGGCCACCTGGGTGGCTCAGTCATTAAGTGCCTGCCTTCGGCTCAGGTCATGATCCCAGGGTCCTGAGATTGAGCCCCACATCTGGCTCCCTGTTCAGCAGGAAGCCTGCTTCTTCCTCTCCCACTACCTCTGCTTGTGTTTCTTCTCTTGCTGTCTCTTTCTGTCAAATAAATAAGTGAACTGTTAAAAAAAAAAGAATAGCTAATTACTGTGATCTGTAAGATGTACCCTTTCTATTGTAAGAAATCTTAATTGTGTGATTCAGTTGTATAAGTCAGTTGCTTTATCTGGTTGAAATCCAGGACAGAAGATTTCCTACTGTGTGGCAGAATTAAAAATCCCTTTATTGGGCACCTGGGTGGCTCAGTGGGTTAAGCCTCTGCCTTCAGCTCAGATCATGATCTCAGGGTCCTGGGATGGAGGCCCACATTGGGCTGTCTGCTCAGCGGGGAGCCTGCTTCCTCCTCTCTCTGCCTGCCTCTCTGCCTGCTTGTGATCTCTCTGTCAAATAAATAAATAAAATCTTTTTTAAAAATCCCTTTATTTAGAAAATCTTTTTTAGTTTGCAGTCTGTTTTCAGATAAATTATTTTGTAGGTGTTAAGACTGTGTTTCAGTTTTCTATTCTATGTAACAAAATACCTCCAAATTTGATTGCCTGAAACATTGATTCTCTCTTGTGGTTTTGTGGTGATTCTTTTGCTGCACATAGTGTTGGCTGGGATCACTCATAAAGCTGCAGTCAACTACAAGCTTGGCTGGGACACTTTGGTTCTTCAGATGGCCTCTTTCCAGCAGGATCACTGGGACTTCCTTACAGAATGGCAGCTAGGCTCTTAAAAGGAAGTGAGCCTGGACGATGAAACTAAAACCTCTGCTTGCATCATGCTTGCTAATATGCCATTGGCCAACGTGAGTCATGTGGTTAGGTCCACCTGGGAGGAAACTTTACATGGGTGTGAATTCTGGGAGGTGTGGTTTTTTTGGAAGCTGCCTATATCAGAGTCTCCTATAGGCTGCTTTTTATCTCTTAATATCTATCCATCTCTGCCTTTTTCCTAATTTTTAACAGGATGCATGGCTACCTAGAAGAAAGACTGTGTTTCCTACACTAACACTTACCAAATTATGTGAGAAGCTACATATTTGGGCAACAGGATTCAAGAAGTGTTGTGTGTGCTCTTTTAGATAGTGTCTTTGTCACACACCCATTGCCAGGTGACAAATTACCCCCAATGCTTAGCAACTGAAAGCAACAAACATTTTCTTGCACAGATTCTGAGAGTCAGGATTTGGGTGCAGCGAATGTGGATGACTTTGATTCAGAGTCTCTCATGTGGTTGAGAAGGGCTACCATCATCTGGAAGCTGACTGGTGGGAAGATCACTTTCATGATGACTCACTCATACAGTACTGGCCAGAAGCCTCGGTTCCTCACTGGCCCTCAGCAGGAGGCCTCTGTTTCTCACAATGTGGACTTTTCCATAGGGTTGCTTGAGAGGCAGGTGGGCTAGCCTCATGTCATGGAAGTTAGCTTCCCCCACTGTGAGAGGGAATAGCACAGAGGGAAAGGAGGATAGAGGAACCAAAATATCTTTTATGACCTAGCTTTGTAAGTCACATATTATAACTTCTGTATTCATTGGTCACACAGATCAACTGGGAGGGTGTATGGAACTACACAAGAGTATGAACACCAGGAGGCAGGAATCTGGATCACCCTGGAGGCTGCCTACCACAGTGTCATAAAAGGTAATGTGTATGTGTTTTTTCTTATTTTAAACTTCTAATATTTGTTAATACTCTAATCAATTATGTGAAACAAAGATGAGCCAACCAAATTCTATACAAAATGTTCTCCGCAGTGTAGCTAAGTTCCAATTTATTCATATTCTTCATTCTCATTAAGGGAAAAAAAAACCCCAAAGAAATAATTTCTTAAAACTAGAAATACTTATGACAATATTTACTGAGAATTCTGTTCTCTAACCTGCTAGGAGTGTTTGAAAACAATTGTTTGAAAACAATTTAGAGAACATGGCCTGAAACAGAAATATTGCTGTCTTATTCATATTCATTGCAAAAATAATTACAGATTATTGTTGGCAAACTCATTTTTTTAAACAAACTATAAATGGGGCAGTGTAAATTGTGTGGTGTAAAATGAATTTTTGTATGGACCAGTTCTGCTATTGCTTTCCAGCTGTATTCATGGTTGAGCTCTTGGTTAAATCCTATCTTTTACATGTGCAAGAAAATACTGAGACTGTTTACATAATTATGAAAGAGAAAGTCACTTCCATTATGCTATTTTTCCCAACATAAATTTGGATGATTTGATTCTTGTAGTGGCTGAAAGCCTTGACTTTAAGTGAGGTATTCATGGTTTCATGTCCCAGGCTGGCCTTTCCTAGCTATGCATCTTTACATGCTCTAATAGGCAGTTCTCTCATCTATAAAGTGGGACTAACAATACACACATCATAGTAAGATAAGATAAATAAGGCTTCTAGTGAACATGCAATAAATAGAACTATAATTGGCTAAATGCTCTTTAAGTAATTATTACATTTAGTGAATATATTTGGCTTTGATGAATGTTTAGACCTTCCTTTAAGCAATTTGTTGTGTGCATGTGTGTGTGTGTGTGTGTGCATATGGTTAAAAATAAGAGATTAAGGCCCTAGATGAGCTGGGATTAAGACATGTCTCTTCCACTGGAAAAATTGTTTTAACAATTTGAGTTGTGTTAATATAGACAAATAACTAGAAACCATCCATCTATCCCTTGATTAACCAGCCAATCATTTAACCAACATTTGTAAGGTATCCATCAAGCGGTGAGTACTGAAAAATGCAAAGAGTAAGATATTTTCACTGCCTTCCAGGATTTCCCCAACTAGTCAATATTTATATCAAAGTGAGATATAAATAAATAACCAAAGCAATATGTCAGTTACTGTATTTGTACCATGTCTGCAGCAAGCTCCATGTAACACTAGTTACTTGCACAGGAAGAAGCACTTAACTGTCCAGGAGGAGCTTCATCTGGATCTTGAAAGATATGAATAGTTCCTCAGATGGCTAAGTTAAGGACTAGGGGTGCTAGGAGGAGAGGCAGAACTTTCCGGGCAGAGGCTATAGCCAGTGGGAAGATTAGAAGGAATGGAAGGAACCTCTATAATCTACAATGCTGGAACAGCACAGTGCCTCCAGAGTGGAGAAGTAGAACAGGCCAGCTCATGAATGAGTTCACATGCCACGAGAAGGAACGTGAACTCCGCCTTGCAGTACTGGTGAACATGAGCATGTCAGCACTTCCATCCCAGGGGCTGTGTAGGACGTACACTGTGGGGACCTGGCAGGAGCTGCTATAGGCAACCAGAAAGTCATGGCAAGGGGCTGAAGTAAGAGGTTGTGGAGGAGGCAGAAAGAAAATACGTCTGACTGGGCTGTGGTGGGAGAGGGGGTCAGGAAGGGGAATGGTGGTAAAGACAATGGAGGGAGAACTGGGTTTTGGTGTGGAGTACTGGGGGGTGGGGTGGGATGACAGCATCAGTCCCTGAGAAGGAAACATAGATGAAGGAGTAGGTATATAAGAAGAAGGGATGATGTATACTATTTTGGATGAACAAATCTGGGGTGCCCAAGTATTCCAGGTGAAAAATCCTGTACTAGTTTGGTACATGAATGTAGTCCAGGGATGGAGAGAACTGGAGAGACTCTAAGTTCAAATCCTCTTTCAGCAAGCAAGAGCATGTGCACAGCATTGAACCTGGATTTTTGGAAGAGGCTGCTCTAGGCAGAACTCAGAAATAGGTAAGGTCTGTCTTTGATCTCCTGACCTTTTAGTGCACATTATTGGCTGCTATTTTAATCTGCTCCATGACTACCTTTTTAGATCCATTTTCTCCTATTTTTTCACATTCATCTTTCACTATATCAAACAATAGGCAGTGTTGTAGTTTCATGAATATATCATGCTATTCCGACTTTAGGGTGTTCATATCTGTCTTTACTGAATTTTCTTCTTTTTATATCTAATTAAAATTCTACTCAATCATTACTTCCTCTAGGAAGCCTGCCTGGATTCTCTGTCCTTTTTAGATAACTTCTTATGCCCAGCTCTTAAGTTGGAGGACTTGACCAACCTTTTGTCCTGTTATCATTTCAGGACAATATAAATTTCTCCTGTTATCCAAAAGTAGAGCATCCTTATGGAATCGTTCGAAAGCCTAAATGATGTAAAGAGAAGAAGCAGTTACTGCTAATTTATGTAGAAAAATTCTTAAGTGTTCCCAGATCCCAAATACAACCTCTCTTAGGCTTTTCAAAAACCTTGGGACACATCTTGCTAGGATGCACTAAAAGATCAAAGTAAAGCACAGATGCTCGCTGACACAGCTCACAGATAGGGGGGCTTGATGTTAAGATGCTGCGTGTAGTTCCTGGGGGAGGAGCTTGGCCACTCAGCCGTTCTGGGTGCAGGTGAACGCTGCCCCATGAGTGTCTCTCTGCAAGACAAACACGGAGTGCTGTTTTTGCTTTTTGCATTTTTTCATAAAAGTGAAAATCTTCTTGAGATTTCTTTCAGCTAGTGAAAACAGGTACTAATGTAGGGCTTTCCTAAAAAGTAAAGTGGTGTGATATGAACTTTTGAAAAGTGGGGGATACCTGTATTTATAAATATCATATGTTATGAATTTAATGTCTTATATAAATAAATTTACTTGTTGACCACTGACACTACACCATACAAATGATTTACCTGAAAATATTAATGGAAGGAGACTATATGTTTATCTTTCAGACTCACTTTCTTTAATAAACAATGTATCAGAGACATTTTACTTGGTTCCACACTTCTGTAAAGCTACATGGTATTTTGTTTATTGTTGACATTTATTGTGTCCACTGGTTTTCTGAATAGTATCTATTTCCCTCTCCTTCAGTATTTAAATTTATTTTTCTGTCTTTTCGTAAAGATTGTAAGGTCCTTGCTGGTAGGGGGTAACTTTTGTTGGGAGACAGTACTGCATGGATTGCTTGTTTCCTGTACATGTGGAGAATGATGGCACGGATAGCCTTGGTCCTGGCTTATTTTTTAGGGATGTTTGTACAGCAAACTGCCTTTGAAGATAGTGTCTCCCTCCAGAGCAGAGGGCAGGCCTGAAGACGGATTATAGAAAGGTAATAGTCCCCCTCCAGAGCAAAGGAGAGGCAGGTGTGCTTGAAGCCCTTTATAAGCGAGTTGGGTTTCCTAGGCTCAGAGTTTCTGGATGATGACCCAAAGCTCATGACACTTGAGGAGTGAGTAGAAGCGATGTAAACAGAATACTTAGACTTCTTGTTGGTCTCTGAGTAGCAAAGTCCGATGTCTCTGACTCAGCAGTGTGGTGACCTCTTGCAGCATCCATGCAACCGGCAGGATCAGTTGTCAGAGGGCAATCTCAGACCATCCACTGTTTATCTCCCAGCACTTACTATTATTATTATTGCCAACAGAGCTAATGCTTACTAAGTGCTTACTATGGGCTAAATATTACATGTTTCTTTTCTTTCAGTTGTCATACAATTACGAGTAGAATGTTATTTTCACATTTTATAGATGAACAAACCTCTGTAAATATAAATTACTGCCAAGATTGCATCATCAGGAAGTGACTGAGTTAGGAGTGAAACCCAGGTCCTGGGAGTCCCAAGCATTACCTTTGCATGTCATTACGGAATAGTGTAATATATAAATCATCCTAGGAACCTCAGGATGAGGAATGAATACTTCGGCTGAAAGAAAATAAACACAGGAGAAGCGAGATATTTTTGAGTGAGGAGACCTTCCTCATACTCCTCAAAATAGATGATAGAAGACAGACCCTCAGTATGGATGCCCAGTTTGGCTGAGGGAATAGAATATATGTGCTGGACATAACCTCACTTTCAAAGATCTTGTAGTTTTGTTTGGGAGGTGACATTTACCTAGAGGAAGCAATTAGAAGGTAAGACAGTATTTAATTAAGCTCTGCATTGAATGGTTTAAGCAATAAGCAAATTACTGAGTTGAGGGAAAGAGAGATCAATGACACATTCATTCAGGAGAGATTTATGAAGGAGGCGGGGCCTGAGCAGAGCCCGGAGGAAGAGAAAGTCAGTTCCAGGTGGGGTCAAAAAGCTGAAGAAAAAGATTCAGGAGAAAGTAATGCACCAGATACGTGCTTTGGGAAAAAGTACTTTCGGGGTCTGCTTTTCTCCATATATGAAAAGAAGCATTGGCAGTTTTGTATCTTTTAAAAAATCACAACATACAACCACCGGAAGAAAAAAATTCCAAAATATCCTCACACAAAGAAACAAAACCCACTGTGACATTTTCTCATTTGCACTTAACTCAGAGTTTGGGGGCCTTTTTTCCTGGTGTGGATGTTGCCACAGGCTCCTGACATTCTTAACTTGATTGGATCCCTGCAGTGCCGTCTACTTCAGACTACCTTTTTTAGACCACTTGAAAGTTTTTCGATTTATTCAGCAGAATATATCAGCCTGTCAGCTTCGGAGAGCTGGTGCCTGCAGAAGATATATCTTTCCTCTGCAGGTGGCACTGGCTGCCAATTTTTCTTTGGGGTGAGCTCTTGTTCCGAAGAAACCCTCTGTGGTTTGAGCACCAGTTACGTTTGAGTACAGCTCCTTTCCTGTCTACCGCTTTATCTGGATAATGGCTCTACCTGCGGCGTGTGAGTGGAGAGAGGAGCCTATTGTGTTATTTCTTTACCTTGTGATTAGCAAATTACTTTTTGCTTAAACTGGGTCATCCTATCTCTTTCTTTCTTGCCGGAGCAATTTATCTGCCTCTATCATTTCCTAGATGTTGATATCAATGTCACTTTGCTTCAGATGGTGTCCCTTGAGTCCTTGAAGTTCCTGCTATCTGTCTTCTCTTTGATTATTCGCCAACCACTGTGCAGAATCGCTTCGTTCTCCTCCTGCTGTCCGTTCTCATCACATAAGCAATCTGGTTCAGCCAAACTGCCATGAGCCTTCCCCTCTGGGCTTCGGTGAGGAAGCAGAAAGATTTCCTCTGGGATTGTCAGAGACCTCTGGAAGGTGCCTCCATTTACTCTTGATAGTACACGACTGAGCCTGAAAGTAAAACATACCTACTGCTGTCAGGTTTACTAACTGGACTTTGTAAGGTGACACTGACATCAAAAGTAATAATGCGTGAAGGAAAGGGTCTCTCTTTTGTTTCTGGGTTTTCCTCTTCCAGTCTTTCTCTGTCCTTTCTGAATGTCAGTTTCCTTTTTTTTTTTTTTTTTTCCCCTCTCTCTCTCTCTTCTGCACAGTAAGTTTCCAGGAGATTAGTTCATTAATTTTTTTATTTTCATTTTTATTTTTTGCCAAATGAATTGTAACTCCCAGTTGAGTCTTGAGGCTTACTAAGTTCTAGTAATGGAAAACTCCCGCAGAAACCATTGAGCCTCTTTCCCCTGTTCCTAGGAGGGAGGGCCCTCAAGGATCCTAGACAGCTGGGTCTTGAAGCTATTTATTATAGGTATTTTGTAAAACAGGGTGCAGGAGGATCTAGCTTATAGTGGATGGCTCTGTAGTAATGAGGATTGTACACTATTAATAAAATAGCTAAGGAAAGGACTGGAGAATTATGTTAGCTAATGGTCTGAAGAACATTTACTATAAACCTGATTTTATGATACATTTTAGAAGAGCAGTTTGATCATAAATATTCACTCTCTCATGACATGTTGCACATAAAGTCTGATCTCAGGAACATTTTTAAAATACCTTTTAAAATTATAGGAGACAAGAAAAGGCAGCTTTCATATGCAAGGGAAAGCTAGGTTTTTGCCACCCTTGGAGTAGGAACCCTCAATCAAATTATTTCTACTAAAGATTTACCCTTAGGGAAACTCATAGTAAAGTGAAAAGTTCAACTCACTGAGAATATTTTAACTTCTATAAAAGAATGAGACATTTGATTGGGTTGTAAGTGGCTCATAGGTGTCTTGTTTTGGATTTTATTATAATCACAAGGAGTTTTTGCTATTTGTTGAGTCCAGGTGCTTGATCTTTTATTTCTACCACCTTTTTTCTTCTGCTGCTCTCAGGTGACGCCAACCATTATCTCAACCTTCCTTGGAAGTGCTAATGTTAATGACAACTCCTTCACTCTCCCCCAGGCATTGTGGGCTGGGCCCTAATTTCAAGCACAGCCAGTAAAATTAGCGCAGAGACAGTTTCCTGCTAATACTTCCATAGTTCCTCAGGGCATGTTTTAATCTGGGATTAAGTAAATGTGGCTTTTCCTTAAACCAGAAATGGAGAGGGGAACCTAATTGTATTGTTGCTTAAATTGCTGAATTTTTTGGTCTTTTTTTTTTCCTCTTAACATCTCAGGAGTAATTCCTTATTTAATTTAAATAGGGCAATGAAGAAACGTGCTGAAGAAAGAAAAAGGGATATTTAGGAATTAAGCTATCTCTAAGTAAAATCTTCAGTGTGGAACTTCCTATTTTTAGCTTGTTGCGTATTCCTAAAACATAGAGCACACTTGTATTCGGAATAAGTATGAAAACAGTAAAATATATCCCAAATATATATATATATACATATACCTTATTTATGGGTTACTTGATATTTTTTACTCTGTCTATTCTTTCTGCCATTTTGTAGGTCAATGATCTGTAAACTATTTTAGTAATACATTTCTTGGTATTTTTTGGATACATTACCCAAATATCTTTATATATATTTACTTGCTTATATAGAGTAAATATATTCACCATTTTACTACTATATTATGTACATTAAAAACATACACAGAAATACAAAGTAAGCTAAGCATAAATACATAAATAATTTTAAATATCTTGCCAATCAGTGATGGTGTCATTTGTTGATGGTTTATGGCACTACAAAGACTTAAAATGGGGCTATTGCTAGTCAATAAATGTAAATCCATGTTTCAAATATCATTTTTGACAAATTAAAATTCTTTTTGGTAGCCAGATTATTATTTTTTTGCATTCTATAATGAAAATCTCATGTAAGGGATGGTATCCACTCTGCCATTTGTTGTTCGCCCATGTTTATGTTGTTAGTATTGTATTCAAGCTGTGGTCTTTGTAAGAGTAGCTTTATTTTTATTTTTATTTATTTTTAATTTTTTAAAAATTTATTTGAGAGAGAGCGAGAGAGTAGAGAGCGAGCACGAGAGCACAAGCAGGGGGAGAAGCAGAGGGGAAGGGATAAGCAGGCTCCTTGCCAAGTAGGGATCCCAATGAGGGCTTGATCCCAGGATCCTGGGATCATGACCTGAGCTGAAGGCAGCCATTCAATTGACTGAGCCACCCAGGTTCCCCTGCAGGAGTATTTTTAAACTACTATCTAGTTTATAAGAGTTCTTTTGATAAAACTAGAAAAAAAAATCCATCAATTTACATAGCTAATCGCACTTCAATTCCACTCTCTCCACTACACTTTAGGCAAGCATACAGGTATGACGCTGTTTTAACCTCTCCACACTGGGGAGCAACTCTTTTCCCTCAAGGTACCTCATCTCCTATTTGTGTCAGACTGATACGTGGATTGATGAGAATCTGAGTGTTTTTCTGAATATTAAGTGATCAAAAATTGATAAAGCTTAAAGCTTAATTTTCTTTTTTTTTGTGAAAAAAATAAATATAGAAATCTTAATATGTTCTTCTCAACCCATATGGATTGCCTGTGTACCCGCTGGTAGGAATGGGGAACACCATCCTGGAGACCACTTTTGAGAATGTGATGAAATTGCTAACTTAAAAAAAGTTATCTGTCTATTTAGGTGAGTTTTAGTTTAAATTTTCTGGTAATGGATGTAAAGACAGAAGTCATAGTAAAAAAATCTCAGTAGATCCCCCTAATAAAGTAGCTATGACTCCTGACAACTAGAATCACCTCATTTAACTTCACTACTATAGAATTCTATTAAGGATAACTTTTTAGGGAAGAGAAGTCCAACAATTAAGTTCCAATTAAACTGTTTAGGGTACAGGTTAGCTCAAACATACATTTGCTGGGTATAGTGTTAAAACCGTTAAGTAACAGCTATGAGAAATGCTCACAGAGATCTAACGTGTCCAGAAAAAATAAAATACCCCAGAACTGAGCTTGTGAGCTACAAGATAGTTCTAATGAAGATATGGCTATAAATATTCTGAGACTGCTAGAGAGCTTCAACATTTACTAATGTAACTGATCTCAAAAACTGCAAGAAAAATGACCATAAAAGAGATTAAAAGTGTTATTTTGGAGAGAACACCTAAAACAAAACTTCTGATTACTTCCCCCTTGATTTTAGACTACTAAAGGGACTTGTTTCTTGCATACATTTGGAAATCACCATTTTACATAACTATTGAATTAGAATTAATTTCTTTGTAAGTAGTTTCTTAAAATCTCAGGGTATCATATATTTAACTCTGGGAAAGATAACAATAGCTTCCCTTAATCCAGGGGTAAACATGATACAGTCTGCTTTCTCTATTTTTTTCCTCTAAATATTTTATACTTGCCTTCTAAATTTTGAAGCATAAGCCAGAGCAGAAACAGTGACTGTGTATTATAGAGACAACAAAAGGTCCCCCTGTTATTTGTAGGAACAATTGATGTTAAAACTATCTTCAGATTATGATTTAGGAATTTTTGAGATGTATCTGAACTATTCAAGTTTATTTGTTCAAAAGAGGCTAGCAGGAGGAGGTGTAACTGCTTAAGCTAGAAGTCTTTCAAATTTTTATCCTAAGTCTCTTTTTGTGTCATTGTATAAAATCAGCAAGTGTATTTTGGAATAGGTACAATGAAGACTCGCATCCTCAAAAGCTTCTTGATAATAACATCCCCTTCTTTCTGACTTACGTTGTGAGGCTTAGGCATTAAAAAAGCTGGGTGTATTTCATTCACATATTATACATCCCTTGAACATCAAGAGGATTTTGAATTCTCTTACTGTGTGAGAATCACACACACAAACGCACACACACACACACACATATTTTGTCAAAGTGCTATTCAGCTTTTGTTCCTTTAGCATTTTAGAAAATGTATATCAAAATCTACTAACGCTTTCTATGACCTTCTTACAGATGAAGGTAAGGCAATAAAAAAATTTTACCCCAAAATCAATTTCAATTATTGTTATGAAAGTACTGTGTAAACTACTATATAGTAGTATGTGTTTGACTTTCCAAAAATTAAGGCTTAATTAATAGGCTTATGCTGATTACTGATGAGTAGCAATACTTTAGAAATATCCATGAATCCTCATATTCTGGAAATTGCTGGAAATGTGGAGGAGATTAAAATTGAAAGTCTTAAGGAGGATTCTCATTGAGTATACCTAATATTTCTTCTCTGTAGAGTAGTTTATAACCTCTATAGAGACTCAATTTTAATGATAGAAAATAATAGTGGCCAAGCATGGTTGACCCTCAGAATCATGGCAGGTGGGAAATAAGATCCCTAGCCCCAGCCTCAGAAACTCTGTCTCAGTGATCTGTTGGTGAGAGGTGGGAAGACAGGAATCAATATTTTAAAACTCTCCCCATGTGATTCTGGTAATAACCCACATTTGGATTTAACTATAGAGGTTGTCAGATTTCCTACTTTAGCAATTACAAAGGGAAGAGAAAAAAACGAGCTTCATGATTTTATAAGGGCAAAATTTTAGGCAATCAGAGTGTCAATACATGTAATAGAGAACATTTGTTTCATCAATAGGCCTGCTGCTTATTGCAATATTCCTGGCAGAAATATTATGGCTTTGTTCCCAGGTAAAAATGCCTGGCAGTCTTAATGAAAGGGTGTGAGAGACAGCCACAGACCCTCACAAAGAACTAGAGGAAATCACTCCCCACCTCTTTCTGATCCTGGTGGATTATGGACAGAGGGAGGGAGATGGGAAAGTCAGTTAACAGGATGTCTGATTCCCTCCCTCCTCTCCTTTAAACTTTGATGTGAGCTTTACTTTGGCTCAACCAAATAGGGTAGGAAGCAGCCAAGGGATATGGAAGTGTATGGCCAGCTTCTCTGAAATTATTAGGAAGACTACAAGAACTTAGGAGAACAATCAGCCTTCGTTCAATGCCATAACACATGGGGGATGACATAAGTCAAAGAGAAGAATAGTTAGATCTGTAAGAGGAAGCACAATTCAGGTATTGGGACTCACACAAACAAATAGAAATTATGTAAAATTCTAAAATGAACTTCTAGATTACCATATACTGAATTTACAGAAGGAATGGAAAATACCAAATTTTACATCTCATGGCCTCTCATGAGGGGTCCTCATCCACATCAAGACTAGGAAAAGGTAGAGAAAGTGGATAGAAGGAGATTATTGCGGGGGAAAGGGAATATGTGTATATGCGTATGCATGCATGTATCTGTGAAGGGGGAGGTGTTTCTATCTCCTTCACTTAAGGCTCAGTTTGAGATGGGCTTTAATGGGACCACTTGGAGTTTGAAATGCATCCCTAGCACTTGGGTTTTGTAAAGAACTGTGCCTGTCTATGACAGCAGGGTAGAGGTGGCAGTGTGAGAACTGGCTAGCTCTCCTAGAACTTGTTGGGACAAACCATGTATGTTTCCCTGCTAGCCCATGTGGAACAAGATCTTGCCCATAGTTGGGAGGGTTAAGGGTTTTAGTAGCTAGGGTGCAAATTGAATGAGACACTGTGAAAGTTAAGGGCCCAGGAAGTGTCGGGGACGGTGCGTGATCTGCCCCTCCTGCCATGCCCAAGCCACCAGGAACTTTGGAGGTACCCGTGAATGTGAATGAAAGCCCCTCCGGGCTTTCCCTGCCTAGAATCTGGAACGTACCCTGTGGGCCCGGGCAATATGTCCTTTGTGTCCCTAGGATGTGTACTTGGGCAAGCGCTCATTCAAGGCACATTGTTCCATTTAATCCTCCTCCTGGTAATCATATCTCCTCTGTATCTATTATCTGTTCCTTGCTCCTTCTGCCTCAGTGGTCTGGGCTTCTGTGGATTTAAGTAATCACTTTGCACCCTGCAGTAACAATACTGACCCTATCTCTAGGGCAAGGTGCAAAAGCAGTTAAAGATCTATTTGACACAGACCTGGATGATCAGCAGGCTGTGCTGATGTGGCACAATTGTTTTCACTGTTTAATGGAAAACTACAGCCTTTAGTTTGATCTCATGAGCTTACCTTAGTTATACAAAATAACTTAACTTCGAAAAGCCCACACACGTCAGACTTGGTGCATAGCTCTTTGGTCCAACTTGATAAATCTGTACATTGGATTCGTGAAGGGTGATGGGAAAGAACCCTAGGAGGGGTGACACAAAGGTGGTGTGAGTCTATTCACAAACTTCCCTTTTTTCCTGACCTTCACTTATACTGTGTGTTTATAACACTTTCCTTTATAGTGGAAATCAGTAGTTGATAATTATAACCTGTATAGATACACTTTGATTGAGACTATTATCAATACTAAGATACTTAATAGTTTAAATGTAGTTACTTAAAATTTCCACAATCACCCATTCACCTTTTGTCTGTGTGACCACTCTGCCTTGCATGGCCAGAGGAGAAGACATTCCATTGAGATAAGATGAGACAGAATCAACTGTTTGCGTAAAGCTATATTGATGTGACTGCCACTGGACCAAGGTCTGTTTCTGCCCACAATTAGGGATGCTAATATTAATGCACCTGAATGGCACCGATGTCTTGGGGAATTTACGATTGGAAACCTGAAGAAAGTCTGTGTAAGCTCTTATAAATCTCTCTTATCATACACCCTTCTCTTGAGAAAATCTGTAACTAAAAAGCTTTAAATAAAGAACCCTGAAGACACAGTGGCCCACACCACTCTTCGCGTCCGGTCTCCTCATATCACCAACTCTGTCACCACCTTCAGGGAACCCTGACCAACTGCTGCCGGGGCCGGCTCCGGGCAAGGAAGGACATCGGTCAAAAGGATAGAAGTGGAAGTTCTCAGTGAAGGCAATCTCTAAGGAGCACATGAGCTCCCCTGTAAAGAAGAGTCAGGATTAAACACCTTTCCCAGAGGACCTTCTCGCCAGAAAACAATGGGACCTTCCATTGCCCTTAATCATCTCTTCCTCTGGGCCCAACCTTGGAGAGTTCTAAATTTTCCTTCCTAAGCTTATAGAAGAAAAGGAGTAAGATTAAGCACAGAAAAAAGAGGACCCCAAGTGGGCAAGTGGGCAGCTCCAGGCCCCAGCAAGGGGGAGGTGAAGGGGTGCTAATTAAAGTCACAGACCTGTACACCTGAAGCAAATAATACACTATATGTTTTTAAAAAATTGGTTTTATTTATCAAATTAGAAGTTCTGTGAGTTGTAATGACTGAAGAGTTGCTTCTAAGTGTCAGAGAGTCTTAAGGGCAGGGGAAAGAAGATTTTCTTTTTTTCTTTTTTTTTTTTTAAGGTTTTTTATTTTATTTTTTTGACAGAGGGAAACACAGCCAGAGAGGGAACACAAGCAAGAGTGATAGAGGGAGAAGCAGGCTTCCTGCTGAGCAGGCAGCCTGATGCGGGGCTCCATCCCCGGTCTCCAAGATCATGACCTGAGCTGAAGGCAGTCGCTTAACCAACTGAGCCACCCAGGCTCCCCGAAAGAAGATTTTCTTAATATAAACAATGTTTAGAAAGAAGGATTTTAAAAAAGCTGTGTTTTGATCACATTGAGTTTGTTCAATATCCCAGTTTCAGATAACTGGTTATTAAAGGGATGTGGAAACATCTCTGTGCTCTGGGGAGAGCTGTGGATGTACAGAGAGGTGGAGTCTAGAGGTGGCAGGATTCTGATACTATATGACTGGAGGTAAATGAGAACTTCAAGGATTTTAGTGATTAGAGCCAGCAAAAAATAAAAGTAAATGTTAAATATTTACTGGAGTAGTGAAATTCTGGCTCTCTTTCCCAACCTCTAATGCCTTGTATGTCACACTCCTTCCCATTCACCTGATGCCATCTTGAAGAGGAGGAGGGGAGGGATGAATGGGGCATGGAAAATTTGTTGGAGTCATAACAACAGAGATTGAGTTATATAAAGAGAGAGCTTAGATTATTATGGGAAACTAAGGTTAATTGCATTGGACTAAATTTTAGTTTTTCCATGTTAAATAATTACCAGTAGTGGTGGTGTTACTTTCACTGGTAGTGAAGAGTGGGTGCTATAAAAAAGATCAGAATAAGATAGATGGGAAAAATTAGCATAGTGAGAGTGAATTTTTTACTTTTCTCTGATTCAGATTTATTTTTCTTGTATTGGTTTATATGAGGAAGAAGGTAAATCAGATAGCTGCTATAGTAGAAACTAAATGCTTATTACTTTCACTGATTTTAGGACAGTGTTAGGAATCCTATATAACTGTATTCCTTGGAACAGAGGAGAAAGAATCTATATGTGGGAGAGAAGAAACACTGCACTAGACAAGAATGGAGGAGAAGTCAGAGAGTGGTTGTATTTTTTTAATACTAAGCAGTCAAAAATAATCAATGGTTCCCTTGAATTAGCTCTGTTTTGCCTGGGTCAGGGGCCAAGTGTATTCAATTTTCATTACCACATTTTTTTTTTCAGAGTGAAAAATAGGAATAGAAATAGGAATACATTGATTATAATAATGAAAATGTTTTCCTTGACTTTACCGTAAGAATGGAGACAAAAGTATTGATCTGCAAAAATACATAGTTTTATTAAATTATTCTTATGTAACACTTCCATTTTCATAGAGTTTCTCTTTTTTTTTTCCCTGAGGGGGAGAAAAGGACTGAAAACCTCACTCCACAAAACACATCAGACTACTGAACATCTTGAATTTCCTAAGAGAACCACAAGATTCGAGCAGTCTGAATGACCTTAGAAGTGCAAGCTACCTTGTAGATAGCTGTAGGATGGCAGGATGTCTATAAGAGCCACAGATATGGATTCTTTTAAGGAATCAATCACTTTGGGTGATCAGACTGTATTACAACAGACAAGGCATGACCTTTCTCCTGGTTAACCTATTTATTTTTCCCTCCTGTGTTTATTAAAGAGTCTCTTTTCAAGGTAGGGAGGGTGACAGAGGCATATAATTTAGACTGACAAATGGGTAATAATGTGGCTCTTTTTCTAGAACAATTTGATGGAATTCTTTTTGGCCACTCACTCTCATAACCATTATTAAATGTTTTTAATGTATTTTTCCTGTGGCAGATTGTGTTTCAAAAGATGGTAATAACACCTCCCACCTCACCTACTCTGGCAATGTGACGTTGCCACTCCCCCATTGAGACAGAATCTATGTTTCCTCTCCTTGAATCTGGGATGCCCACTGTTCTAAGTTTTTCATAGGAGTTAGCTCATTTGAGTTTTACAAGAGCCATATGAGGAGGTACAATTATCATCCCCATTTTAGAAATGAGACAATCATGGTTAAAAGCCAAAAGGTAATTTAGGAGCAGCAGTCATAAAGCTGAAATTACAGTATATACAGGAAGAAATAGAAATGTTAATTTACGTCACAGCCCGTGATCAAGAGAAACACACTAATAAATTGAAAGCACTTGAGAAATGTTGATTATTATCAGACTTCAGATGTTTTATTTCTGCTCTTTTAATTATGTATTTTAATTTTTGGTCTTATATTTTTTCTAATTCTTGCAGTATTTTCATTGTTTCAAAATATATTTCCCATTCTACTTTTATATTTTTACTATTATTTACTTTTCTCTTTTAGTGCTTAATTCTGTTTCTAAACATGAATCTTACATATTTTTACATTTTCTATTTTTACACTGACATTTAAAAAATTTGTTATCTCTTTTATACTCCTTTTTTTTATTCTATTGGCATAGATTTTACACCTCAACTCTCATGCCTTATCTCAGTATTTTTAACTCTTAATATTTAATCCTGAGAATTTAGTTCATTTCTCACTTTTTAAAAAAGTTCTTTTACCTATTTTTTATTACATTTTATTATTAAATAATATGTTTTTAATCAATTACCTTTTATTTCTAGTCTTCATGGTGAGAGTTTTTGATAAAGTTCCTAATTTGCCTCTCTCATTAACATCATCAAGTACACAAGAATTATTCCCAGAAGGCTTTAAACTTCTACCTTGAACTGGATGAATTTAGCTTTTTTTTTTTTTTAATTTTTTTTTTTAAATTTATTTGACAGAGAGAAACACAGCCAGAGAGGGAACACAGCAGGGGGAGTGAGAGACGGAGAAGCAGGCTCCCGCCGAGCGAGCCCGATGTGGGATTTAATCCCAGGTCTCCGGGATCATGACCTGAGCCGAAGGCAGTTGCTTAACCAACTGAGCCACCCAGGCACCCTGAACTTAGCTTTTAAGATCTGGGACAAAATTCTGTACCTGGGGCAATTAATTTGACAGATTTTAAACTACCTGGTTATACATTATGAGATCCTGTCTCACCTGTCCTATATAATGGAATGTGGCCAGTTGGGGTCATTCCATATGGAATGTGCATGGAATGTGTCATATGGAATGGCATGGTGTCATTGACACTATGTAGTAATATTATTTGAGTTTTTTTTTTTAAAGATTTTATTTATTTGACAGAGAGAAACACAGCCAGAGAGGGAACACAAGCAGGGGGCGTGAGACAGGGAGAAGCAGGCTTCCCGCCAAGCAGGAAGCCAATGTGGGACTCGATCCGGGGTCTCCGGGATCATGACCTGAACCGAAAGCAGTTGCTTAACCAACTGAGCCTATTTGGTGGTCCCTATTTGAGTTTTTATATCATACAACTATAAGAGAAGTTTGAACATTCAGTTCTCCATATTCACTGTTTGGATTTTTTATTTTTTGTGCTGACAGAGATTAGGATTGGGTTTGCTTCTGAGATCCTTGGTTCATATGACATATGATTTTTCTTAGCTTTTACCACTACAATCAAAGTGCATTCTGTATTCTTGGCACATGCTGATTGTCATCTTGATATTTATTTTACACACCTTTCTGAATTCATCTTCACTGGTCACTGATTACCAAGACCGATGTAAACCTAAAGGAGGCATTTCCTAGTAATTACAGTGGGTCCTATCTCTGTGGGCCTTCCCCTTTACAGGAAGATGAAGGAACATTAATGGAGACTTTAGCCACATTTCCTCCCTGAGAATAGGCAATATAATTTAATGTTAAACCATCTCTGCTTATAGCCTCTTCAGATGGATGCTTTAAACTAAATATTAAAAGACAATAGACAATATCCTTTATTTTCATCCTACAAACCAGAACCAATAGTACCCATTAATGAGATTAGAGGTCAGGGAAAACTAAGATCAACAAAGGGACTTTATTTTATTTTA
Source organism: Spilogale gracilis (assembly GCA_004023965.1). Taxonomy (NCBI): domain Eukaryota; kingdom Metazoa; phylum Chordata; class Mammalia; order Carnivora; family Mephitidae; genus Spilogale; species Spilogale gracilis. The sequence continues at coordinate 85,595 of PITA01007352.1, forward strand.
TTTATTTATTTTTTAAATTTTTTAAAAGATTTTATTTATTTGACAGAGAGAAACACAGCCAGAGAGGGAACATAAGCAGGGGGAGTGAGAGAAGGAGAAGCAGGCTTCCCATCAAGTAGGGAGCGCGATGTGGGGCTTGATCCTGGGACTCCGGGATCATGACCTGAGCTGAAGGCAGCCGTTTAACCAACGGAGCCACCCAGGTACCCCACAAAAGGACTTTAATGTATATTGGTTACCTGTTGTTATCACAGTCCATGATTGTAGTGTAAGGAGAAATTTTATATATCCTGTCAACAGTTTGATAAGTTAAAATACATGGATACATGTGGTATCCTAGAAAATGTGGCAATCACCTTTTTGCTTTGACAAAGACTTTCAGGTAGCAAATAAAACAAAAGCAATTCCAAACAAAATAAAACCACAAGAAAGACATGAGTTAGTGATTGACATATGAAACAAAAATCAGAAGCAGGCACTTGGCGATTTTATCAAATTCAAATCCTAAAACCCTGTAAAAAATCTGATAGAATAAAACTATGTGGAAAGCTCCATCAAACTGAGCAATAAGAATGGATTTTGAAGTATTGTTACTTGAGGTAGAATTTTGAGAAGTGAGGCAGAGGATTGAGGGATTTGTGACATGTTTATATTTGTCAGCTTTATAAAGGAAGATTATCTGCCGTGTATTTTGTACCAAACTGTTTCCCTACGCCACCTCATGTTCTATAGCTGATCTAAGGATTTAAGTTATTCATGGAAGGTTTTATGTCTTTTAAATTATTTGAAATCTTCAGGTGGTATGTTCTAATCCCTGTCAATTTCTTTGTTAATTAATGTCAGATTTTCTCTAAATATAATCCATCCTTTTGTTTTTTAGAAGAAAAATTACAGAACTGTTTTGTGTGTAATAAATTTCTTTGACAATATAGGCCATGTCCTTCTTGGTGAATTGCAAATTTGATTTCTTATGTTAATGTCCCTCCAAAGAAAACAGGCAAGATTTAAGAATAGCTAGCTATTCTGTTATTGACTTATACTCTCTACCTTGTGGAAACATGTCTTTATGATAATATAAGATTGTTTGCAGTTTTGACATTGTAGACAAGAATTAATTTATCTTCAATTTGTGGGCAAGACTTGATTATGGACAAAACAAAATTGATATCTCTCCCAGTTATTCATACTTATGTTTAATTGTGCTTTAAATATTATCAGGGTGAATGGACAACTCCAGCTTCTGAGTTCACTGCTACTCAACCCAAGGTCGCAGACTGGTATGAAAGAGTGCAGGTGCCCTGTGCGGACTATTCAGCGGTTCCCACTGCAGACTGGGGCACTCAGCCTGCCCCTGAAGACTGGTCTGCAGCTCCTGCTGCTCAGGCCACTGAATGGGAGAAACAACCACTGAGTGGTCTTAAGTTGCTCTTCTAGAAATGCGAAGAATATGGAAATAAGGTTGATGGAAAAGAAACAGTTTCTAAAAAAAAATAAAAAATAGAAAATATAATGTAAGAGCTGGGTTTATTAGTAATGATCTGTTGATTAATCAGATAACAGTTGCTTTTTGTGCAGAGAAGAGGGACAGAGTTCTGATTCTCAGTTATTTGTGACACAATATATTGATAGCTGTTTTGGATTAGAGAAAACCATACCTTCACATAAAAGAAGAAACATGATGATGATAGTAATGCTGATAATTTTTGTGGTACTTAGAATATTTATTGAAGCAAATGAAGGAAATCATACTTTTGTGCTTGCTCACTAAATTATTACCTGTTCTAAAGTAGTAACAATTTAAAAAAAGGCTAAAAACACTGTGACACTAACACAATAAGCTGGCATTTATTGACTACATATATATAGGAGGCACTATTCCTAGGGCTTGATATATATTATCTCATTTAATTATCAAAACTCTTTTATAGAGATATTATTGCTTTTAAAGATTTTATTTATTACACAGAGAGGGAGAAAGGGAGAGGAAGAGAGAGAGAGAAGAGAGAGAGTAAGAGGGAGAGAGTTCAGCACAAGCAAGGGGAAGGGCAGGCAGAGGGAGAAGCAGGTTTCCTGCTGAGCAAGGAGCCTGACCTGGTACTTGATCCTAGGACCCTGGGATCGTGACCTGAGCTGAAGGCAGATGCTAAACCATTTGAGCCACCCAGGCGTCCCTATAGAGATATTATTATTGCCATTTAAAAAATGAGGAAACACAGGAAGAGACAGAGTAACTATAGTCAATGTCACACAATAAGTGACAGTGTTAGAATTCAAAACCAGGACAGTTTGACACCAGAAAGTAAATACACTGAATATGATAGAGAGCTAAAGACCTGCTAAGTTTAGTGGAAAATTAACTAACTTCAAATAAAAATCTGTGACAATTTCATTAAGAGGTTCTTACACTTAAAAAAAAATTTTTTTTTTTTAATCATGAGGTAGTGCAGGTCCTCAGTAACAGCATCCTTTAGTTGGAGGTACTTAATGTATTGTTTTTGTCTATTTGTTTTTTAGGTTCAGTAGAAATGATGTAGCTCTATTTAATTTTTTCCCCATCAAAACATTGGAAATCTGGTTTATTTCAAAGTTGTATTTTAGATTGAAAGAACACATTTAAATTTTTTTTCTTTTTGTACACACCTTCCTTTGATGTTGCCTCACAGGCAATACATTTGCTCTTGTCTTCTTGGAAGGAAATTTTCACCAAAAAAATTAGAAACATTTATTTTCTATATCCATGTTAGTAATAATAATTTCAAATATCATATTTGTAGAGGATCAAGGCCAGCTTGAAAATTTAAAACAATATATTGTTCTTTCAGAATTGTTAAACTTATTCCTTTGCAGTTATTCCAAACCCTATCCTTATTCTTTGCAGACTTATTCTTAGCTTTTGATGAACTGCTGTACCATCTGTAGAAACACCATCTTAGCTTTCAGACATTACACCATTCATATTTAGTTAGGCCAGAGGTATTTTTCATTTTCTTTTCTCTTTTCTTTTCTTTTCTTTTCTTTTCTTTTCTTTTCTTTTCTTTTCTTTCCTTTTCCTTTTCCTTTTCCTTTTCCCCCTTCCTTCCTTCCTTCCTTCCTTCCTTCCTTCCTTCCTTCCTTCCTTCCTTCCTTCCTTCCTTTCCTTCTTTCTTTCTAAGATTCTATTTACTTAAGAGAAAGAAAGAGAGAGAGGGAGAGAGAGAGAAGCAGGTTCCTTACAGCAGGGAGCCCCGGGAGGGCCTCTATCCCAGTCAAATGAGCCATCCAGGCACCTCCAGCCAGAGGTATTTAAAGTAATTTCTAAGCCATCATTTTCCAGTTCTTCTAGTTGTATCTTGATAAGATCTCAACAAAAAGTTACAGGCTCTATTTACAAACAGAAGAGTTCCTATTGGTATAGTACACAATTTAAAATGATACCTTCAAAAGGACTTCTAGCTTCCAACTAAAATTTCCCAAGATACCACTTAAGACATTTTAAAGATTCATTGGCAATAGAATTATCAAACTGGTAATTTTATTCTTGCTTTTCTTGGTAATGTAACCAGGTTTACTCTGAATCTGCTGCAGCGTTTCTCACTTCATGGTCTACTCTGTAGGTATTTTTATTTAGTGCTGCTTCTACTTTTCCAGAGGATGGTGCTTGGGAGGAACATACTGAATCATCTAGTTAACGAGATGTGTTTTTTCTTGTTAGTCCTGTTATTGTCATCATCACTCCGGAAAAAATGAGCGAATCATTTAAGTCCAACAAACTTTTGGATCAGGACACAGAGGATATTGATATGTATTGCAGTGACATTTCTATTCTACTTTCCTCTTAGTTTTAATCTTGTCATGATTCAGACTCGAGATTTGTTCATTATATGGACATGATATATACAACGCCTTGAGGCCAACTTGGTCTTGCAGGATTAGTTTTGTTAGACACAGTGGGTATTCTTCAGCTGCTGATTTTAATACATATATCCATTAGCACGACGAAAACGTTTTCCATGAACTTTCGAGAACGTAATGATGCATTTTGTGTATTTTGTTTAATTTCTAATTATCGAACTATTACGTTCAACAATTACATAGCCTTGCAAAGTTTTAAAACTTCCTGTCTACGGTCGTCTCACATGTGTCTTCAAGATGAAATCACCCGAAACAGTAACAACTTTGGATGGACGAGGTGACTTCCGGAGAAGTAACGTCCCGGTGTGGTGCGGGCTCTCGCACGCCGCTACATTTGTCTCCCATGGCCCTTCCCTCTCACCTGGGGCCCTCGGAGCCGGCTAGCTCGGCGGGACGAGGGGGCGCTCCGCCTCTGTACGTGGTGCTCCCGGGAAAGGGGCCGAGCGGCCCGAGGGACCCGCCGCAACCTTCTGGCCTCCAGCTGGGCCTGCAGAAACGCGGGCTCCGGCGTCCAGAGGGACCTATAGGAAAGCAGGCCAGGTGCTGCGTGCGGTGACGCCCGCTGCCCGGGCTTCTCTTCAGGCCCCGCGGGACAACGCTGGGCGACGAGGGCGACGGCGCGTGCCCAGCCCCGTGCCTCGCGGCCCATCCGGCGCGCTTGGGAAGCGTTCCGCGGCCGCCGACTCCGTGCTGGAAGGGGGTTGAAAGTGAGTACGCCAACACGAGTTTCTTCGTGTGCGGGTGGGAGGCCGCGCTGGCCTCTGCCGCTGTGTGCACTGCCCAGGCCGAGGCCTCGCTGCCGCCGCGGGACCGCTGCAGCCGTGCACGTGGGCGGGCGGCCGCGTCTGTGCTACGCGAGCGCGGTGTTAGGCCTCACCAGGGTCCTTGGTGTCCCGCCGAGTTCTCCGCGTGTTAGGAACGAGAGGGCTGCGGGTGAGTTCTGGACTGAAGCCGTCGGGTGTGCTGCCTGTCCCTTACTTAGCCTTGGGGCGGCCCGTATTCCCCAGGCCTGCCCTTACCGGCAGCGCAGTCCGTTCGGTACCAAGCGGTGAGCGTTGTAGCACCGTCATAGCACCTGACGCGGGAACAGGGCGCGGTGCTGTTCAGCAAGGCCGCTCCCGAAGCTGAGGCCGGCGGGCCTGGCCGGAGCCCCACGCTGCAGTGGACCCGCGTCCGTGGAAAGCCACTGCAGTGCCTTCGGCCTGGGAAGCCCTGGCACAGCGCTTCGGGGTGCAGCAGGGTTCAGGGGAGAAATGGGAAAGGGAAATTAGCCAGCTTTGTCGAAACCGCCACCATTTCTCACCTGTATGTCAACATGCCCATCGATACCTTACTCTTCTACCTCTCTTAATCCAGCTTCCAAATCTTTCTAAGTATAAAGCAGATCCTGCCACTTAGCTAATGGAAACTGCGTGATGGCGTCAGGTTCTTGCTGACACTCCTGGCCCCTGTCACCTTGCCCCCTGGTTTGTCTGCATCTTCATGAACATGACCGTCCTTTACCTGGGCCTTCTCTCTCTTCCTGGGGAAACGTAAGTTCCTTCTTGACTTAGGGCCTTGCATGCACTCCTGTACTGGCCCTTTTTCCTTCGTATCTTTGTATAAATCTTAGCTGCATGAGGAAGACCGTGCTGATGTCCAGATCCAGATTAGGTTTCTGTAATACATTTTCACATTCTCTTAAAAACTCTAAAGTCTGTTTCCTTTGTAGGGCTTAATAGAATTTAATTGTGTAACATTTTTTCCCAATAGTTGTGTATTATATTTCTTCCCTACAAATTAAGAGCTCCATGAGATCAAGGTTCTTTCAGGCATGTCACCAGTCCTTACAGTGATGTCTGGCGCAAAGAATGCACTTATTGTTTCTGAAGAAAGGATGAAGGAGATGGAGTTTTGGGCAGGCAACCAACAATCCTATTGTCTGGTATACAGTATGTTATATATATATTTTTAAATTTATTTTTCTTATTAATGGAAATCAGAAGATCTAAGAGACATAGATAGTATGGAAAGATGAAATATTGTGGTATCACACAATATTTTTGAGTATGGAATATTAGGATTATTAGTGAATGATTTCACCACCAAGTTAGCCTTCGCTCATATGCAACAATAAGGAAAGTTTCTCTACTATGTAGTTAAAAATCATATCTGATTATGAGGTAGAGGAAAATATCAAATGACAAAGGGTTCTATAAACAACTGCAGCTGTCAGGGATAACATGCCTATTCTTTACCCACTTCTGTGCTCATTGCAGATGTAGCTAATTGCTTGCAACATACTCCTTACTGAGGGTGGACATGATTTGGAGTCCTTTTTAGACAGCTCCTGATCCACTGGAGTTGATCCTGTAAAGAAAGCCTATTCACTGTCTATGACATAGATAAGTTACAGAACTATTTTTTTATACTAGGGCGAAAACCAATGTATGTGAAGCAGAATGAAAAAAATTTCAAAGTAATTTCAAGTGAAAATCAATAAAGATATGGACCAAAAGTAGAAGAAATAGAAAAATGAGTAGTAATTTTATGCAGTCTTGGCTTTTGGTATAAGTGGCCTTTCAGTTAGGCCCTGCAAGGTACAGAGGTTTTATGGATTGGTGGATGAAAAAGAGGAAAAAGAGGAAACAGCTCAGGGCATTAGCAAAGACAGGTAGGCAATAGGATCAGTGGTACCGAGATGAAAATTGTCATGTACCTAACCTCCTTTTCTTTGTGCCCTCTTCCTTCATCCCTTAGCACTTTATCATTCTGTTTGCCCACAACCAAATCCTCTGTCAGCAGATAATCTGACAAACTCATTCACACTAAACAGCACATGATTGATAAGAAGGAGAAATCTTTCCCTGATCTATTGTG